>JARHVA010001410.1:1912500-1962500 GCA_037957365.1 Torreya grandis | reverse complement strand
TATGTATACATACATACATACATATATATACATACATACATACATACATACATACACACACACACACACACACACACACACACACACACATATATATATATCTGTGTGTGTGTGGATATATTCATGTTTTATTTTGTATGTTTTGAAAGTGGTTAGTGTCATATTTTCACCTTTATATATATATATATATATGTATATATATATATATATGTATATATATATATATATATATATATGTATATATATATGTATATATATATATATGTATATATGTATATATATATATATATATATATATATATATATATATATATATATATGTATATATATATGTTTTAAAAGTGGTTAATGTCATATTTTCACCTTTTTATATGTACCTATTTTTAAAAATAATAAAATTTTTGTGGTCTACTTGCTATAGACACAAGATTACCCCATGGTAAATTGTATTTGTTGATGTGATTTGAATACTATTAGGATGTTTAGTAGTATTTATTGTTTAGGATATTATTATTCTTTTACTTATATGTTATTAAAAATATATTTTGCATCCTAGATTAATCCATATATCATTCAAAAAAGCACAAAAATTTAATCGCATCAAGCTTGCATCTAGTTAAAGTAAAATCAACACTTGTATTGTTAAAGTAGATTTTGTTTCCTTATATTACATACATTGAAAATATAAAAAATAAGTACTATTTAATTTTATTTTAGGTTATATATCACTCTTTACTTTTATTTATTTGTTTTTATCACTTAAATAGCTTTAATTTTAGTCAAATATTCCCAAAAACAATAAAAATAATCAAACTACCAAAATACTTGTCAAGCCAAACACAAGAATCCTAAGATCTTACTTCAGTAGTTAATCAATTCCATTTATAAAACATTCCCAAAACAAGCTGATAAACTTATACCTTTACTTGTCTCTTTTAGATGACACTTTATGAGAGATCTAGTCTTGTTAGGGAAGATTTTTCCATAGGGTTTTAGCATCTAGTCCTATAATCAACACCTAATCAAATATTAGTGCCAAATTAAAACTTGAGATTTTTCATGATATTTATATTCCCCACCTCATCATTAATGATATTATTTCCTTATAAGAACAAGAGAAAATTATTGTTCCATCAATAATTATCCTTCCTCAAAATTGAGGCCATCAATACATTTAGACCTTGATCCTAGATCCTCACCCTCACCCCATTTTCTACTCTTTGGGTATAGCCACATCAATATCATTCAAACTTATATATGACACTGATAGGTGTATTGAACCTGATTTATTTGATCTTATCCATCAATTCATTTATCTTAACCATACCCACTTCATTGGTCCTAATATTGATTAGGAGTTTCACCTCCTTTCTGTCTCAAACACTAAATAGCCTTAGAGTTATATTTACACATAGTCTTGATTCTCTTAATAAGAAACATGACACTGCATAAGTATTCTAGTTTTATCATGAGAATAATTTTCCTCCTTTCATCCCAAATGCCATTCCACTAAACAATTATGCCTAATATATAGTTCCACCCATCACTCATTGCCCATCCATTACAATGATTTTATCTAAATAACCTTAGGAAATCAAAGGCATAGTTTAGTGTGTGCTATTAATTTACATAAATTTTTTTAACCCAACATGAAATACTTACATATTTTTTGTTTCACATATATTCTCCTTCTTATTTCTCCTTTATCCATCTTTCCCCCTCCTTCCATTTATTTTACAAGTATTTATATACCCCCATAATATGTTTAGACAAGACATGGGTGAATGATATAAAAGAGGCCAACTTAAATTTGATGAGGACTTATTGGTAATTTTTTAAAAATGTAATTTAAAAAATAACATAGATTATAAATATTATGATTATTATTATCATTGTAATACTCAAAATAGAACCATAATCCCTATTCATGAGGTGCATGATGTATATAAAATTGATATCAATCATCTTGACTCTAATGATATGAACCTAACTTGAGGGTTTGCATACATTATTCATATGTATACTATCCCATCTATTATACTAAATTACCCAAATTAATAAATCTCTTCTAAGTATGGCCATTATCTAAGAAGGATCCATTATTTAGAGGATAAAGTTAATAGTATGCAAGCAATTACACATCCCTCTAGTGGGAATAGAAATGACTCTAACCTACTGATGTAAACCTTAACCACTACCTTTGAGGATTTCACTGCAAATAAACCGATTCACACTAAAAATTATCCATATCATACTCCTATTTTATAGGATATTCCCATACCTAATGCCACCATTGGCCCAAATTATCTCATCGATACCTTGGTGGGTCGTATTCATTACTTAGAGAACAACCAATAATATATAAATCAAGGAGTGAAATTGAATAATTCTACCCAAGTTCCTTCCTTTTATTTTCCTATCCAAATAATAACTCATCAAATGTTTTAACAAAAATCTTACACACTCCCACCATGTAATCACCCAAAATTGGTATTTGAGTGTTAAGAGTGCTACTTGAGACTACCCATCCTATATTATCCCTAGACCTATACTATATCCTATCATCACACTTATACAAACTTTGTATAGGCCACAAACATCTATAGTTATATCAAAATTAGTCTCAAACCCTCATTTCCTAATCTTGGCCCTTTGTGCCTAGTGTTTAACCACCCAGACACTAACACCACACGATGTTATCATTTCCAAAATGGCATCAATATACTTTTCCCTATAATTTACAAAATGAATATATTTTCAATACCATATCCTCGAAATGTCATCATAGACATATTTTATCATCTTCATAAGCAACATAATGGTATAAATACATGACTTTTGGCCCTCTAAACACTAGATGGAAATTAGATGCAAAATACACATTCAAACATAGAACAAGGTAAGCATAATTAAGGTTATTAGTGCTTATTCTTCCCTAATTATGTATACTACCATCTACAGTATCCCTAAGCTTAGATTTTCCATATTTCTAGTCTCAAGCACATTCAAGGTACTCAAGGTCACTATCATCTAACATCACTTGCACTAGCAACAAAATTTAGGTGGGGAGAACTACATCAAGATTAATCCCTCATCAGAGTATTAGTATGTAGTTAACTCTCTTCATAATAGGGTGTTGAGGATGTCCAACCTACCCTACTAATAAACACACATATCAAATCATGCTCTAGTTACATGAAGTATTAGGTTTTTCACAATAAATCAATCATTATAGGAAAAATAGAAGGTTTTAAAACTCATGCGCATATGAATAGACCATAGATATCCAAAAATAGGTTTACATAGAATCTTAGGATAGTCATACATATAAGACATTAATGGTAATATTAGGACACTACTACCAATTTTCTAATAATGGTGCTACTATCTAATAGGGGTTCTAACACTAGGATCTAGTTTATGATACTCAAACCAACTCCCATCTTAGTTTCTAACAATCAGATCATTTGTATCATGTTTTTTTCTAGATAAGTCATTTATTTCACCCATTTATTACTATTTTTTAAAAATTCATAGATAGTTAATTTTGTAAAAACTAATTAGTTGTATTTATTGCATATTATTTCCTTGATCTAGTCTACTTAGCTCTTTCACAAACATATGATTTACCTTCATCTAAGAATTAAAAGGTTAACAATTTTGGTGAATGTGACTTACTTCAAGCATCCTTCAAACCCTAACCTTAGATTATTGTAGGTTTTGTATCCTTATTTTTCTATTTTCATTAGTTGTTTTAAGTTTTCTAGATTTCATATATTCTATTTTAGCATCTTTGTTTCAATTTATTAGCTATATGCCATATAAAAAAGTTATCTCTCTTACATAAAGAATAAGTGTTAGGATAGGTGGTAATCATATTGAGAAAATTTGTATTCTTGTTATTTATGCTTGTACCATGGATAAATGACCTATTGTAACTATCATTGTTGATCCTTCACAACTTGATTATGTGGATTTAAATGATAATGCCTCCGAAGTTGATCAGTATAATCAAGAATAGGATAATAAAAAAAATTTAAATTGGGACACTCTCTCTCCATTTAACATTAATAGACTAATTTTTAATAAGGATGCGATCCTACAAAGCTTCAAAGATAAAATTTAATAATATCCCCTTGATTGTGCACAACTTTTACAAGCCATAATAGAAATTAAGAATAAATCAAATAATGGTCAATATTCAACTCCCATATCTAATAACATTTTTACACCTAAAATGGGGACCACTTAGCTATCATAGCTAATAATTGTAATTTAAAAACCTTTTGTGACAAATACACCTCTTATGGATAGTTCCTACACTCTAGATGTACAATACCTTATGTATGAGGTTCATATTTTATAGGCTATTATGTTACATTTTGAGATAGAAGCCTCTAGGCCACAAAATGCTTTTGATTCTAATACTCTCCTAAATACACCTTTGGCATATCAAATAGCAACAAGTGATTTTACATATAGATTCATGGCACCTAATCTTACATTTTATGATGGTAAGGGTGACCTAGAGCACCATCTCCAATTTTTTCATGTAGCATGTTTGGACCAAGTGTCCAATGGTTAGATTATCATAAAGTTATTTCCATATAATTTAAAATATTATGCCTTAAAATGGTTTTATGACTTACCAAATCAATATATCACAAAATTCACTCCTTTTATAGACATGTTTTTATAACACTTCTCCATAAATATCAATGACAAGATCTCATATGTTCAAGTTGCATAATTGAAACAAAAGTCAAATGAGCCTATCACAAAAATGTCTTATGATAGAAAACTATATTACATAAATTGACTAACCCCATAGAAAACAAAGATATTCAGGACATATTCAAATAGATTCTTCTACCAAAATTACATGACTCTTTCTTGTTTAATAACTTTCCACCATTGATAGATTTGTACCACATAGTAAAGGAAAGAGAAGTCAATCTTCTATCAATGGGCAAACTAAAATATGATAATAGATCAAAATAAACTTCTAAGATTTTAATTAAGCCACAATATAAGGTAATGGATAATTAAAATTACAGTGTTAACAAAATCCATAATTAACATAGCTTTAGAGCCATCTGCTCACTTGGTTTTATCATCTCCTCCATGCAGTCTTCACCAACCTTTTAGAATTGCCAACAATCACTTTAAAATAACTCTTGGAATGCAATGTCATATCTATTCATCCCATAAAAGAGGTTCATATGAAACATCATCTTATAAATAATAATTATTCAAATTTATTATATGATTATCAAGCAAACTAGGGCATGTAACAAACAAATGCATTATCCTAAAACATAAGATCCAAGATTTAATTAAGTTTAACATTATTGATGTGGTCACACCCATAGAGGCATAAAAATTACAACAAATCAAAGATAAGTCATTAAATATATTATTATAACCATTCCTAAATCACATAACAAATGAGGTAGGGGGTACTCTAGGTGCTCACAATACATATCAGACACATCCACCATTAGATTCATATCAAACTATTATAGAGGAGGCATACCTATTACATAATATCATTCATATGTACCATAGTATAGTTCTAGCTAGATCACTCTTCACCTTCTTAAATTATAAGGTTGTTGATGATGATATATATTTACATGCACTCTTTACATGAGAATACATAGAACACCATCCTATCTAGAGTGTTATGATTGGCAATGGGTCAAACATTAGCATGTGCACTATGACACTTTTGAAATATTTGGGGTATTAATATTAGGATATATTCCCTATAGAAATAGTTATCAATGGTTTTAGTAGTCATGTTCAGATCTCCATTAGGGTGATTGTGCTTCCATTACAAGTAGGACTAACACATGTGGCCACTTGATTCATAGTATTACCTAATATAGGCATATTTGATATGTTATTTTGTATTCCATAGATACAATATCTATGAGTCATCCTAACTAAAGTGCATATATGCCTAGAATATATACATACAAATTAGGTGGTCAAATTTGAGGGTCTTTTATATGAGTATCCTCTACCTATTCGATAGGCAATTAAAAAATAGTTACTAGATATATTATTGTTAACAGTTATAGCTTAGAGCATAGTTACTATTGATACACCATAGAGTTTAGTAGAGATACTAACACAGGTGAGGTCTACTCTTACAATATTTACATGTATGTATACTCTCCCATAGAGACCATTATTATAGAGACCCTCATACCACAAATATATTGTAGATTCTAGATGACCTCCCTCTACTGATTTTCTATCGAGATCAATATTATTTGGTTCATAGGGATCTCATCATAGGGAACCTATGCCACCTATAGCTTCTTCTAATAGATGGTTCTCTAAGACCCCTATAGTTCATAAGACACCACAGTTAGTGCCACATATTACTAGCAACACTACACAGGTAGATAAAAATATTGATCACTTAGTATAGTAGATTATGGGACTATAGTTTCCATTTCACATAGTACATATGATGACAATTCCCCTATTTGACATAGACATAGTGATAGTGAGTCTCCAATGAAACTCATCAATTAGTATGGTTGTTCTCTTCTTGAACATACTTTCCCTTTTTTTTCCTTTTACATAGTTCATTTTCGTGTTCCTTTTACATAGATTATATCTAGAAAATACAAAAGTAATACAATATTTCAAAAACACAAAAACATTCAACCATTAATTTAAAAACATAAAACTCCAAATTATATACATTTCTATGTTTGCACTTTTTATATTTTATAAACACTACATACTATATCTATCTTAGTATAATCATTTTTATATTACACACTTATTATTTTTGAATGCTTGCATATTACTTACAAGACTCAGCTCCACTACACTAATCAAAACTTGGCATTATCTACCCACTAAGGGGATATAAACTAATACATGGGTCTTCATTTGACACATTTTCCCACTTTGGGGTATCTTATACACAATTTTTATTACCAAGTTATATCCTTATATAATTTACATCCAAACTTTATCATTGTTATATCTTGATATTGATCATGTTACTTTTACTCATATTTTCTGCCAACTATTACTAATTTAGACTCAACATATCTACATCCTAGATCTTACACATATTTGTATTACATATTCATTCATAATTTCATTTCTAAATTTCCTAATTTATACTTGATTGTATTTATATGCTTCTTCTATTTGAGGGCATTTGAATATGCCATTGTTCTTTGGATTTAGGCCACTTCTAATCACAAACTATATTATTTAGACATGTTCCCATGTCCTTATGTGTGCCTTTCTTATTGTGTATGTAGACATTTACACATTTAATTTTATTTAGATGTAATATAACTTAATTTTTTATTACATATGTGGACATTTGAAGATGTCCTTGTATGTCTTGTTTTCTCTTATTTTGTGACATGTGCCCATGTCCCTTGTATTGTGTCCACTTCACCTACTTTTCATGCCTCATGTTTTTTGTATTTATTATTTCTTGTATGAATCATGGCCATGACACTTAAATTTTCTTGTTACACACACAATTTTTTGATGTCATGAGACCTCATGCATCTACCCTTCCTACTTGGGTGTTGTGATAAATATCATGCCCCATCCCCTACATAACTACCTAATTTTACTCAAATTTGTTGTTATATACATTATTACATTTATATTGACACCCTTATGAATGTTATAAATTAAATACATCTTACATTAAATAATTATTCTCATATTATATTACATTCTAATGTTATGTATGCATATTATATTATATTATATTATCATGTAGTTATTATATATGCTTGTTGGAACACAACTTTCTACTAAGAGGGGGAGGGTTGAATTAATAGATTTACTAGATTAGTCCTTTTATACTTTTAATGTAGATTAAAACATATATGTAGAGATCACACACATAAAAATGGACACAACACCATATATATACGTGGAAACCCAATATGGGAAAAAACCATGTTGAGAATGGATGCTAGAATCTATTGTTCTAATCTAAGATTAAAATCAAAACCTCACTGGTTACAACATTTAAAGGGCAATAAACCTAAGGAGACACCAATCCCTTTATTTAAGATCACCTACTCTAAAAAATCACCAACACCCTAATTGAGCACCAACTCAGCTTATCTAATGGCACCCACCAATAAGATCTATATTCAAAATATGGAGTTACAACTCCAAATTATAATTTTGTTTCATAAATGAATTCATTTGAATTCTTTGTTATAGTTCTAGTCTATAACTTGTCATGATCTGCACATTTCTCTCTTTTCTTCTCTTCCTCTCTAACCTTCTATCTTTATGTTTGTATATTTCTCTATTTGACACACTTCATGAATTTCTTCCTCTCTACCTCTCTCTCTCTCTCTCAATTTAACTCTCTTTAGTAGCATTTTTTGTATCCTAGATCACAAACACACACACACACACACACACACACACACACACACACACACACACACACACACACACACACACACACACACACACACACACACACACAAAATCATTATATCTAGGTTTACACATCTTCTTTAAGTTCATACTTGTTTACTAACACATCACACCAATTCTAGACATGGTTCATATTTATTGAGCAATAAGTTTCTTTTTTCTTTAATTCATGCTTCACCACCATGATTCTTGGTCTCATTACTATTTTTAACATATAATGGGCTTCTGTTTTGATGCACATGCCATATTACTATTTTTAACATATAATGGGCTTTTGTTTTGATGCACATGCCATATTGGTAGTCAACCACCACCATATATTTCATTATTTATGTTGTATTTTATGACTTACCTACATGTTCCTCTGCTTGACCATTTTAACAAAAAAACCATTGAATATTGACCATTGATCTTAAGTTTTTCACCATGATATAATAAACCTCATTAAATTTTATCAAATTTAAAACACATATATTAGATCAAGTTCTAATAGGCTCACACACTCCATTAGATCCTTGTATTCTACTAAAATTTAATGTTCCAACTTTAAAATGCATCTATTGGATCTTTTAATCTAAGCTCCAATGTATTGTTTTATCTTCAAAGATTCATGAAATTTACCTATGTATAACATTAATCTTTGATATTTTAATCTCATCTCACTACTTCTTGAGTCTTTAAAACAAATACACTCTATTGATCTTGTCAAACTAGTTTAGTCTTTAACTCACCTCTATGTCCTTAAACATCAAACACTTTATACCATTGAGTCCACTCATTGCATTAGATATTCATTGCATGATCACATGCTCACTTTCTAATCTTCTAAAAATCTCAAACTTTATCTCTAATAAGATCCAATAAATGTGACACTTGGCACCCTTGTGTGCCTTCTACACCTTTGCTATCAATTCTTGATATTGATATACTTTCCATTCTTGCATTGATCGTTGACTATTTGACTTTAAACCACTATGTATATTTCTTGTGTAAGCTTCATGATTGTGACAATTGTCACTAGCACATTTACTCAGAGGTGAATTTGAAAAATTGACTTTGTTGCACTTCATTAGGTCTTAAACATATGACTAAGCACTAACTGTTGATCGAGCTAGGACAAATCATAAGTTAAGGACTTAGGAAATATAAAGTCTTAGAAAATTGATCGATCTAGTAATTATTAGGTCAAAAGGGCTAGTTGCACAATGATGAGAATGACTTAAGTTATAACTGAAGTAACTGGTTCCCATATATAGCTAGTCAACATAAAAATAAAACATGACTATGAATGTTTTGGATTAAACCATTAGGGTTTAACTGAGAAACCATGTAATTTTCAAGAGAAAAGATAAATCAATTTTGAGATCATTTATTCTCAACTGAACTTGTAGACCATATATTTAAGATGATGTTGAAAAACCCATAACAAATCTTCTATTAATTTCTCTTCAAGTGGTCCATAAATGGTCTTTGTAAAATCATGATAACTTTGTACTATAAAAATTTAAAACATGATCTTCTCTCCATCAATCATGATTGATCCTCTAACATTAATGATATCAATAATTCCCCATTTGAAATAAATGACAATAATATGGCCGAAAATATCCCCCTTTGGCATTGATGGCAAACTAAATGATTTGATCTTTTGATACTCTACTCCTTTAAATTACTTGTATTGGCTTTTGATGAACTTGAGTTGAAAGTGTTCATACCAAACTTAATCCCCTTTAGGAAATGGAACAATTTCCTAAACTCAACTTCGACACATGATCTACTACTTCAAAATTTTATAGAGAGAATTTGCATTTTTTCTCCCCCTTTGACATCAATAGCAAAGGGACTCCAACTTTCTCAAAATTTGTCCAAATTTTTCTCCCCCTTTATCAAATCAAGGAGTTTATCCAAGAATCTACAACCATCAATTCATTATAAATTTGGAAAAACTATGTATACCCAAATTGCCTTTTCTCTCTTCTTCTAGGGATTAACAAGACTTCTATGATACTCCCCCTAGACTCATGCCTTATCACTAGGATCTAGTGATGTGATGTAAGAGCCACCACTCCAAATTTCTGTCTCAAATAAACAAATTATTCCTTGGGAAGAGGTTTAGTGAATATTTCTTCAATTTGATATTGATTTGGCACATATTCCACTGTGACCTCATGGTATGAAACCTTTTCTCTTAAGAAGTGATACTTGATTGATATGTGTTTGGTTATGGAATGCATCACTAGATTCTTTGATATGTTAATAGCACTTAAATTATCACAAAGAATAGAGATGGGTGATTTCTACTCTACCTTGATGTTTTTGAGTGTTTTAGTCATTTAAAAGACTTGAATTTAAAATTACACTACTATCACATACTCTGATTCTATTGTAGAAAGTGTAATTAACTCTTATTTTTTGCTTAGCCATGAAACAAGTTTGTTTCCAAGGAAAAATGCACCACTACTAATGTTTTTTATACCATCCACACTTTCTCCCTAATCAAAATTTGTATATGTTATCAAAGTGAAATATTCACTTTTAGGATACCATAGGCCATATTCAATTGTACTCTTGATATATCTAAAGATTATTTTCACATTATTGACATGTGAATCTTTAAGAGAAGCTTAAAATCTTGTAACCATGCACACTACTTAAATGATATTAAGTCTTGATGTAGTTAGGTATAACAAGCTACCTATCATTGATCTGTACATAGTTTAATTTACATCAAGGGACTCATCCTCTTTTCTCAACTTATATTTAGTAATCATAGGAGTAATAACTAGTTTTCTATCTTCCATTCCAAACTTCTTGAGCATTTATTTATCATACTTGGTTTGAGATATAAATATCCATTCATCAGTTTGTGCTATTTGTAGACCAAGGAAGAAAGAAAGTTCTCCAAGCATAAACATATCAAACTCACTTTTCATTTGAGTAGTAAATTCTTTTCACATTTTATTATTTCTTTCACCAAAGATGATATCATCTACATAAACAAAAATAATCAATATATGGTCACCTTCTAATTTGAAGCATAAATTGTTATCTGCACATCCTTTATTTAATCCTTATAGTTGTAGGTACTAGTCTAATCTTGAATACCATGATATAGGTGCATGTTTTAGACCATACAAATCTTTCCTTAGTATTCACACATAATCTTCTTCCTTTGATAGTTTGTACACATAATGTTCTATGTAGACTTATTCTTCTAGGTTCCCATTCAAGAAAATAGACTTAACATCCATTTGATAGACTTTAAACTTCTTGTAAATAGAGAATGATAGAAAAATTCTTATGGATTCTAATCTAAATACTAGAGATTTTTTTTTCTCAAATTCTATGCCCTCAACTTGTGCATATCCTTTACACACCAATCTTTCCTTATTCCTTATAATAGCTCTATTCTCATTGATCTTGTTTATAAAGACCCATTTTATACCTATTACATTCTTGTTTGGAGGACTTGGAACTAACTCCCAAGTTTTGTTCTTTCAAATTCAAATAAGTTCTTATTCCATGGATTTTAGCCAATTCTCATCCTTGCTAGCTTCAAAATATCTCTTAGGCTTAATTTCAGACATTAAAGTAAAACTTACTTTCTCCTTATTCATTGCAACTCTTCTCCTTATATGAACTTATTCATTTTTATTACCAATGATATTATCTATATGATGATCCCTTTGAATAAATCTTGCAGATGGATTTTCATTTATTTCCTCATGCTCTTCATTAACTTATTCCTCTTCATAATCTAGTTCTTCATTACCAATTTCTCTATCAGGTGTAACATGTTTCAAACCTTCTTTAACCTTGAAATTAAATCTCTCTAGAATATTGTGTAACCTTTTGTTGTAACATATGTAGGATTTAAATTGGGTGGAATAACTAAGAAATATTCTTATGGATATAAATCCACATTTTTTTAATTTTGGAGTAGTTCATCTTTGGCTTCAGACTCACTTGACACAACTAGTAGTTCCTTGGCACCTTCTAGCAATTCTCATTTTGGCCTTATCCTTTTTTGGGCCCCCTTTTTAAAATTTTGCCTAATTATCAACCTCTATCCACTACTTACATGTGGTATAATTATGCTCATCTATCTTGAATAGGCTCTTTTTTCACTTTGATGGAACACCAACTCAACACATGGTAGTAACACACTCTTTAAATCCATTTCCTTTTAGGTTAGACCTCTAAATAGTGTTATTGGTTAGTTGGTAAATAAATGGGTCCCACTGAGCCATTTACCTTATGAAATAAGGTTTAACACATGGTTCCCTCATCCTTAATTTTACAAATAAATTCCCAACTTTCTATAAGAGGAGCATCTACTTTACACATGGTTCTCCCACACTCAACTTTACCAAATAAGTGCTAATTTTCTTAAGAGAAGAACTAGCTCAACATGTGTCATCTCCAGAGTTATCCATGAGTGGATTTGGTCTATCAAACCTTGAAGATGAATCATTTTCCAATTAAAAAAAGGAGGGCACCCACCATATTGGTAAATAAGAAAGAGACAAGCCTTGACATGTGGTGTCCCAGGCTCATCAAAAGCCAAGACTTTCTTACTAGACAAAGGAGTTATGCCATTAGCTAAGGCAAGTGGATCCCAATCCCCAAAAACATAGCAAAAAAATATCCAAAGATATACAAATGGAATCACTACACCAATCTTGAGTGTTATAGACTTAACAATATAGAGTGTTTGTGCAATATCTTGGATCTAGAGGCTAACTACACTCATGATCCCAAGTTCCTTTTTAAATTTTAATGGCATACTTATGGGTGTTATTACCAAAATTTATAGTTTTTTTAATCATAAGAGGCCATTTTGCCTATATATTTTAGGCTCTTTATTTTTGGGAGAGGTTGGTTACCATTTTACTTGTATCAGTTATTTCTATATACAACCATTTGTAATAGAATAGAAGTAATAGTAGTTAGAATTTTATCATTCTTTGACCTTAATAGGTACCACTCATAGGCGTGATTGAATTTTTTTTATGTTCCCTTAAGGCCTTATGTATTCGTTTCTCCATCTAATAATGAAGAGGATGTGTTATTTTATGTTAATTTTCATGAGAAACTATCTATGTATGGTATCTCTTTTGTTATACTTCTATAATATTGATCTTTGATTTTATTATAGATATTAATTCATTCTTTATAATCCTTTATGGTCTATAGTTTTCAAGGTTTTTATCTATTTTATGTAATTATAGTCTAAGTGCTATAAATCTCTTAGTGCATTTCCTTAGCTAGTTTTACTTTTAGTTTTATTTGCATTTCCCTCTCCCCTTTTCACCCCCAACTTTACACAAAGAAATAAATATTTGAGGTTGATTTATAAACCACATTATTCCAAACATTTTTAAATATTCCCATAAGAGATTGTTTAACCTAAATTGAGAGTTTTAGGCATCAACCATTTTTCTCTTTTGGCATGCCCAATAGGGCCAGATCTACTAGTCTAATCGAATATAATCCCAAATTCATGAACCAAAGGCCTATAACAAGGTCACAAATAATAATAAACCTAAGTTTGATATTACCACCTCTAAGATATCCAACTTTCCAAAGGACCATATGGTCTAGCACTACTCAAACATAATAAAAGGCTATTCAAGGCCCACCAAGGAACTTTGTATCATGGGATAGTGGAAGCCCACTTATCCCTTTGACACCCCCAGCTATATCAGACCCTAGTCTTATGAATACTTTGAAGATGATTCCCAATTTCTAAGGAGAGGATTTAAAGACAATAATAGAACATCTCTAAGATGTTGCAAATGTGTGCACTATGTACTACATCAATGTGTACAACGTAGCCTTGGGGCTACTAGTGGTATTTTTCAAAGATGGGCTCTTAATTGGTACCAATATTTATAGATAACTCCATCAACACCTAGGATGACTTGGGTGACTAATTTTTTGAGTGCTTCAATGAAAAAGTAGACCAGTCATCCCTCCTATAACAACTAATAACCATCAAAAGAGGCCCATAATAAGCCATTGTTAACTTCAACACTAGGTTCTAAAAGACCTATCAAAAGATCCCAACTATGGATAGACTGATTACAAACATAGATATTATGTTCTACCTCAAGGCCTTCAATTTGACATTGTAGTTATGATTCAATCGCTTGGAGGCTAGACATTATTAGATGCTTATGACCTAGTAGTAAGGGATGGCAATAATTTGATAGATATGAGAAAGCTACCTTTGCTTATACTAATGCCAATGTTTTTATAGATATCAATACCTCCATAAGAAGAAGCCTTGAGTACCTCAAGAACCCTGCCCTCTATGTATATATATCCATCCACTCAAAAAAGCATGTTTTCTCAATCCTCCCTAGCTATGGAGATGAATGATATGAAGAGTATCTTGTGGAACTTCTCTAATCATATAATCAATCTCAAATGGTAATAAGATATGCCTCCAAATACCCCTATAAATAAATTCCAATAAAGGAAAGCACCATACTAGAAAAATTATTTCCATGAAAGGCAAAATCTAAACCATCAAGCTTTGAATCATCAATTGTTAAATCACCAGATGTGACATGTGAACCAAATAGTTGTAATACCTAACCCCTTATATATAATATCACCTAATATGAATAAGGAAATATTTATTGGCCAAAAAACCTTGGAAAATGACTCTAATTCATGGTGATTTCCTTATAATTATGCTCATGGACCCAAAAATTATCCAAGGGGTAACCTATAATAGAAGGTTGACAAACATTAATGTCAAAGGAATACCCCTGATTCATCCTTCACATAGGAATCTATAGGGATTAAGAACATAGTCTTGATGATGAAAATTAATGAGATGTCCTGAGAATAGGTTTAATAAATATCCCCCAAACATGCACTATTCTCCTGGGTTGAAGGTGAAGACATAGTTTACAAGAGCGAAGTCCCTATGTACAGAGCCTTGTGGGTTCATTTAGACTACTACACTCGATCAAAGAAAAGACTAGTTGAAAGCCTTGAATATATTGTGAGGCCCAAAATGACCTTTTATAAAGGTCCAACACCTTATTACTCACTTATGACATATCTAAAACAGAGTGAGGTAATGTAAAATAAAGTAAAAGATCTCGAGGTCTCACCTCAAGGATCATATAATGTGGTGGAAAAGCTGAAGAGGGTTCTAGCCAACATCTCCCTCTGAGATATCGTATCAATATTAGAGATTAGATAATAAATAAAATCACATGAAAATAAATCCAAATATAGAACCCATAAGGACAAAGGGGAAGGAAGCTAGCATGAATTCACAATCCTAGACACCCTTTATATTCATCAATACCAAATAGGGGGTAAGAAAAATTAAACCTACCCCAATATATCTGACACTGATTATGTGGAAGAAATTATTGCACAAATACATGATTTATTATGGTGTGATCATAATGGTGATGCCTAAAAAATAGTATATGTACTAAAATTGAAGTATGAACCATTAAATAAAGGAGTCATGAAACTAGATGGGAAAAAATTTCATACTTTAGGGATCATCAAGGCTCTTCCTCTCATCTTATACTCTTATCCTAGTATTACTATATCATAAAACATTATAATGATAAATATCCCACCTATCTTTAGAATATGTTTGTTAAGAGACTTCACCACCAAAATAGGCAAGTATATATCTTTGGACTAGTCCCATCTAATCTTGAGGACCAAGCATGGTTCAAAGTTGAAAGTATTCTTTGAACCACTTCACATTAAACACATAGTGGATTAAGTTATGACAAATTTTGAAACAAAACACACCAACTTCTTAAGAATAGAGATGCACTATGTGGAGATGCTCAAATGAGAAAAGGTTATAGATTCCAGAAGTTTAGAGGAAGAATCCCTTGTCAATGAGTTCATTAAAAATGACCCATTCATAAACATCAATGTCATTGACCTTAGAACCTATGTGATCTATGATTAAAACTAGGAAATTATTGAGGTTATAAATAGGAAAAGAGATTAGAATGAAGGACTTTAAGATGAGTTTATATTATGGAATCTACATTTTGATGGGGAAAATTACAAGACTATATTTAGACCTAGCATCTGATTAACATCTCCTTCTAAAGAAGAGACCCTCTGAGCCTTACAATTTCAATTTTCCTATACAAACAATAAGTATGAATACAAGGTTCTATTCTATGGCCTTAGTTTTTTTGAATGAATGGATGTCAAATATTTAAAGGTATTCAATGATTATGAATTAGTAGTAAGGTAGGTAAGGGGGTAGAAGCCATAAAGAACATGTACATAAGATCTTACCAATACCATATATGGGATCTAATTTAATTCTTCAATGACTTCAACATTAAGATCATCCCAAGGGCCATGAATGTAGACATTGATAGAATGGCAATGATTGATTTGAACTTCAACCTAGTGATAGACTTGTTTACTAATGAGGAAGCAGTATGAGTAGTCGTTAAGCTTACTATCGTAGACAAAGACTAAAACTAATATGTTTTAAAATTTGATGCTCAAATTTCCATGTTTCTATAGAAATAATGTGAATTAATAGAGAAAATGTGACCAAAAATTGAAGAGGCTTATAGGGAACAAATCATGTAGTTAAAGACCAAAAAGTTGCTAAAGGGTCTCATTACCTTGGAAAATATTTTTGACTCTAATGATGTAGGCAATGACAAGTGAAAGTTTATCATAGATAAAGATGATTAATCTAAGCTTAATGTCAAGGGAGGAAAGAAGCTGAAGGTTGGAAAAAACATTCCCCAAAAAGATAAAGAGTAATTTGTTTCTTTTTGCAATAAATATAAAGGAGTCATCGCATGGACTTATGATGACTTGAAGGGATATGATTGATTTTATAGAATCCATCACCACCTCCATGAGGGATAAGCTGAAGAAGTTTTTTATGGTGGGTACCTTTTGGTATTCATCCTTCCTCTTGCATCTCATTATGTACCAAAATTCCTAGTTCTTCTCTTCGTACCTCAATCTCAACTCCTTTGACATAGACATTTTCCATAATGTGGTGACCCAAGTCACCATATGTACCTACATATTATCTATCATTTGGTACTACTATGAGTTATTGGATCTCTTTATGGATCCATTTATTATTTAATTTAGCATAGAGGCCTTCACATTTAGAATGACTCATGAGCATCATGGCTCATTAGGAGTAGGGTCCTAGTCGACTAGTTCTGGGAACCCATTTTACATTCATCCAAATACATGGTTCTTAGTGATACCCATTATATATCCACATATGATAATAAATATGACCTTGGAGTTAGATTTGGCTTGCTAGCTTAATGTGATGGACTCTCTCAATGGATCAGGGAAGAATAAGAAGGGTCTATATGATGTCCCTTTTACAAGAGATGACATCATAATGGTAAAGAGGTATTAGGGATTCCTATTCATAGACAAGATGACAAATATTGGCCTTGATTTAATTTATGATAGATATAAATATGATCCAAATGGATACATAGCATCCTTGAATAATGTTAGTGCTCCTAAGCATCAAATTCAACCATATCTAGAATAGAGGATGTTGCCCATGAAAGACATCCTCCAAAATTATATGGATATATCTCAGATCTCATTAGATGCCCTCAAACCATGGGAGTCTTTCTATGATGTGATCCAATAATATGACCCATCTAAAAAATATCAAATGAGATGAAGAAGAAACTCACCTAGTTGGATTAGAGTGAAGAAAAAATAGCTGCCTTTAAAAAATATAAGTATGAAATTGCTAAGCCATAATCTAATTATGATGCTAATGACAAAAATGAGACTTTTGAGAATATTTGGGATGAGCATCATCCACAGGAGGGATTAGAAGAAGAAAAATCTTCCCCTGAGATAATAATAAGAGGAGAAGATGAAGAACAAGAACAAGAATAACAAGAAGAAAGAGATGCCCCTAGGCAAAGAGTAGGGGTTACACCATAGTAGAAGGAAGCCAAGGTCTTGGTGATTCATAAGTTTTCAACTTGGATTCCTCCCCTATACCCATATCCCATAACCCTATAGTAATAATAAGCACCTTTTGGGTACCTCATGATTGGTTCACTCCAATACAAGTAACCTGAGGTACCCAAATCTAGCCCTCCACTAGAGCCCATGTAGAAGAATATTCACTTGGTGGATCCCCTTATTTACACCTCCACCTCCCTCATTGTGTCCACATCTCCATACATCATATTGACTCATGTTGTGGTACTCTCTACTACCCAAATAATTACTTTCATGTCCCTACTCTCCTCTTCATCCACTCAACCTACTATTAATCTCTCATCACTTTAATCTATGATCTTGATCTCTTCATGCATTTTCTAACCCCTCCACCTTCATCATCCACCTCATCCTCAATTATGGCACAATAACCATTCACCCTTCCTCATGGACACCCACCTTTATCTCCTTCCACCCTCACCCTCCATTTACTCACCTCTATAGGGATAGGGTCCTCTACTTCACAATAGTAAGTGACAATTTTATTCATGCTATTATATGGAATCCCATTCATAAGAGAGAGTATTAAAACACCAAAGAAGTACCATTAGTATATGGAAAATGCAAGGAAGGTCTATGAGGCTTGAATGGAGAAAAAGGGGAAAGTAAGCTAGGGCTCTTACAAAGACTCACATACAATCATTCTATGACCCTACACAATAATCTATCATGATTAATCATCTAGACCCTTAAGTAGTTAATCCCCAAGAATAGATATAGCTAGGGGACTATGCCATACAAGCTATTGGACTCAATCTTATCTAGGCCAAACCTAATGATACAATCAAGATAATGGAGGAAATATAAAAGTTTATAACCATATACTATATTAAGGTGACTCAATAGCTAGAAAAAAACAAGTTGGAACTCACCAAGGTGAAGGCTATGGTCAATTCCCTCACTATTGAGGCTAATTCCAAAGACATGAATCTCAATAAAATAAGGTTTGACCTTTAGAGCCATGTTTTTAGTGAGATATTTCAAGTGGAATCTAATATATGAGTGGCCACCAAGACCAATCTATAGGAAAGAGAGACCAAACTAGTGTAGACCTACCAAAATCTCTCATATTTTAATCAAGAGTTTCACTAATTGTAGTAGTAGGCATAGTAGTAATCCTTGATCAAGGACCAATAAATTTAAAAACTAAAGAATGACCTTGTCACCCATTTGTAAGACATGTAAATCCTCCCTGTGGTCTAATGTCTATAAAAATATTACTGGGAGAGGATCAAGGGTATGATCACAAACCTAAAGCTAGTCCTCACCTTTATTATGGACTTGTAGAATCTAAGCTCATAGGTGATCATGTGTTTCAATAAATTTATCACCTTCATGGCTCTTAAGGTTTCAAATTCCATCTCCTCATACAAAATATCTATAGTTATTTAGATGAGACACTATAGGTAGTAGGGGTGGACAACCATAGGTAGGTGGTGAGAAAGTTCAATGTATTTCTAGGCTACAAGGTAGCCAATAAGTACAAGGCATTCCATAATGCTTTAGATCAGACGGTCCAAGATAGATGGGGGCACATTGAAAAACTAGACTGATTGGGATTCCCTCCCCTTTCTTCGTAGATAACCACATACTTCCCAAGGACCAAATAAAAGTGCTACTAGAAAAAAAATATAATGACCAGACCATTTTCATATCTCTCGATCAATCACATAGTGTCTTCAAAGTGGATAAGATATTGTAGCCACTCACCCAACTTAAATTCCAAATGCTGGTAGTTTTTTAGGGTTTGAGAAACATATCCTTTAAGTATATTATTGATTTAGATAGAGCCTTTGAGGCTCTCAAGAATAATACCTAGCCTAAGGAGGAGAGTGGGCACCTTTATAGGTGGATATTTAGAAATTACATGTTTTCAAGCCTTCTTCCTATTTTGAAATTTTTCTTTGACTAGTCTATGCACTAGATTTTTTAGTTCTCTCATCCATAGGTAGATTCCCCTATGAGTCATAAGGAACTATGGATCAAAATCCATGTTTTATTATTTTATATAAGTTCATCTTTGGCTTCAGACTCACTCGATATAGCTAGAAGTTTTGTGGCACCTTCTAACAATTCTCTTTTCAGCCTCTTCCTTTTTTGGCCCCCTTTTTGAAAATTCTCCTAATTATTAGCCTTCATCAACTTCTTATATTTGGTAGCCTAACACTCATATATATCTAAGAGGCTCTTGCTTCACTCTACTAGAGCACCAACCTAACTCATGGTAGTCTTAAACTCTTCAAAGCCATTTCCTTTTGGGTCAGACCTCCAAGAAGTGTTATTATCCAATTGGTAAATAAATGGGTCCCACTGAGCCATTTGTATGCAATTATGAATGCATAATGTCTATAAATCAATCTTAGCTTAGAGAAGATAGAGCATACCTACACTTTCAATTGGGGATATAGTTTTTAAGTATGAGCATGACCAATATGGGGATCTGCTAGACCTGACTAGGGGATCATTTATCACAACACATCATACTAGGAAGTTTTCCAAGGCCTCTAGTCTAAAATAATCATGCAAAAACACTAATATAGTATTAAGGTTTAAAACATTCACTTATTTTAATAACAAGAAAATAAAACTAATCTAGAGCATACCAAAGATTATGGCACAAAGTGGGGGTTGGAAATAAATAAATAACTAAAATAAACATGTATTAGAAGACACATATTAATGTTAATGTATACATAATATTAATACATGGGAGAAGAATACAAATTTATTATCTATCTAATCTTACAAAGGAGAAATAAAGTTAAGAATACTTACCTTTGAAGATGAACTCATTGAGCCTCAATCTCTCCTTTGGCCAAGGTGCTTTGTGAGAGATTATTGTGGTATGTAAGGATAACCAAGATAAGTTAGATATAGGCTACACAACCTATCTAAGCATCCAAAATACTTCTCTAAAATACAAGATCTGTATCTCCAAAAAAATTATGGAACCCTAGGATTTATTACTCAAATAGAATGGTCAATAAATAGATGTTTGTTTGCACTTCTTCTATAATAATTTTTCTCTTATGAAATGGTAGGTAATGAGCTTTTATATATAGGGGGATCTTACCCTAAATCTTTTAGGGAATGTTTGCTATATAGGGTTAACCCAATTGACCCAATGTGTTTTCAAGGACAAATCACTAGGTCTGAGCTAGGTCGGTCAAAAGGCTAACAATAAAAGAAAGTAAAAAGTATGCCTAAATTATTAAAAGGTCATCCCAATCAACCCAATACAAATGATTGACCAAAAGGCTGTTAAGAAAAGAAAAGGAGGATGAAAAGAGGAAAAATACTAACGTAAGTAAGACTGAGAATAATATTCTTAGGATAAATGGTTTTAGGAGACAAGTGTGTAGATGAAAAGTGTAAAAAGGAACAATAATCTTATGAAGCACCGATGGTATTCCCACCTCTTTCTTTGTGTACCACTTAAGGCATGTACTTAGAGAGATTGACATTTGATAGGTTATTTCAAGATACAAAGAGTCAGTAATTAATAAAATTTTGAAAATGTTATGTGTATACACCATTTAATTGGTGAATGTTATTTAAACATGTGGCACCCTCATGCTTAATTTTTCAAGTAAATGCCTAACTTTCCCCAAGAGGAACATCTAATTTACACATGGCACCCCCACTCTCAGCCTTACCAAATAAGTACCCTTTTTCTAAGATGAAGCACTAGATTGACATGTGTCATCTCCATACTTATCTATGAGTGGATTTAGTATATCATACCTTGGAGATATATCATTTGCTAATTAGAAAAAAGAAGGGACCCATCATACTGATAAATAAAGAGATAAGCCTCGACACATAGTGGCCCAACACTCATCAAAGGACAAGAATTTCTTATCAAATAAAAGATTTTCGCCATTGTCCAAGGTAAATGGATCCCCATCCCCAATGGAATATAAAAAATAACTCTTGAGATATACACATGGCATCATTATACCCCTCCTAAACACTATGTCCTTAAGAAGATAGAGTGGCCGCATAATATATAGGATCCATAGGCTAACTACACTCATGATCTCAAGTTCCTCTTTCAATTATAATGACATCATCATAGGTGTGAGTGCCAAGACTTATATGTGTCATTATCACAAGAGGCCATTTCACCTATACATTATAGGATCTTTCTTTTTGGGAGAGGTTGGTTACCATTTTTCTTGTATTAATTATTTTTTTATATCACCACTTGTAATAGAATAAAAGTAATATAAGTTACAATTTTTTCATTCTTTGACCTTAATAGGTGTCCATCATAGGTGTGATATAACATTTTCTATGAGCCCTCAAGGCCATCTATATTCCTTTCTACATCTAACAATGAATAGGATGTGATATTCTGTGTCAATTTGCATGAGAAACTATCTTTGTCTACTATCTCTTTTCTTCTGATTTTATAGTATTGATATCTACTTTCATTATAGATATTAATGCATGCTTTATTCTCCTTTATGGCCTATAGTGTTTAAGGGTTTGATCTATTTTATGCAATTATAGTTTAATTTCTATAAATATCTCGATGCATCACCTTAGCTAGTTTGAATTTTAGTTTTATTTGCATTTCCCTCTCCCCTTTTCATTCCAAACATTGCATGAAGAGCTAAATTATAAAATCTTGGAGGTTATTTTATAGACCACATCTAGTACCACACTTGTAAGGCTTCCCATAGGAGGTTGTTTACCCTAGAGTGAGAGTTTTATGCATCAAAAATTCTTTCATCACATCTTGATTCAAAGCTTCCCAATTTGTCTTATTTTCTCTTTAATAAAGGTAGGTTTTCCATACCATAGTTTAAAGGGTGTTTTATCACTATTTTCCCTCAATTAAACTATGTCCAAGATATACATTGTTGTTTGGACAACTTCTCTTAAATATCCATCAAGTAATTTGGCCTCTTTTAGCATTGTTATAGCTATCTCCTTGACTATCTTATTATTTTTTTCAACAACTTCATTTTGATGTAGAGTTCTTGTTACAAAGTAATTTATTTTCATTCCATGCTTATCATAGTACTTTATGAGCTCATTTGAGGTGAATTTTCCACCTCTATCAGATCTTAATCATTTTATCTTTCATCCAATCTCATTTCCTACCATGGCCCTAAAGATATCAAATCTTTCAAATGCTTGAGACTTATCCATTAAAAAGGTTACCCATGTCATTATTGAATAATCATCTACAAATAACATGAAGTATATCTCTCTTTTAGATCCTCTTGTCTTAGTAGGACCAGAAAGATTAGTATGAACTAATTCTAGAGGCTTTGTAGTTGCATATTCCTTTATTTTAAATTTGGCCCTTGTCTTCTTTCCTTGTTGGCATTCCTTGAAATTATTATCTATAGGTTTGGTTATCTTATGCATGCACCTAATACCCTTATTTGATCTCACCTTTAATGGGTTATCAAAATTGACATGGCAAATTATTCTATGCCATAATGAACTCTCATCATTATTTCTTATTAGGTAGCTATTACCATTCACTTCACTAAGATTATATATATTATTTTTAGTTCTCTTCCCTTCTAGAACTAGTCTTCCAAATATCATTATTTTGAATCCTTATGCATTAAATGTGACCTTATATTCATTGTCACACATTTGGCTGACACTTAGTAGATTATGTTTCAAACCTTCAACATAAAGGACATCATGTGTAGGTAGTTTTACATATATGTTCAAGGTTCCTTTACCTCAGATCTTTACTACATTGTTATCTCCCAAGATGACAAATCCTTCCTTAAATTTTCTTAGTTTTATGAACTTGCTCTTATCACTAGTCATGTGTTTTGAGAAACCACTATTTATTACCCATGAATTTTATTCCTTGGCATGGAGTGCAGTTTGATCAATCATAGATTGATCTTTAACTTTCCACACATCCTTGGGTTTCTGATTTTGCTTATTTTTCCTTATATCAAAGACTTGTGAACCTTTGTTCACACTAGGAGGTATGCTTTTCTCTTGTATTTTTAGTCTTAAAATGTTTTTTATACATTTTTTAGCTGTGTGACCAAAATTATTACAATTATATCATATTGAATTTGTATCTAACAAGGGTGAAAATGAATATATTATTACAAAATTTGTTCTCCTTTTAGGTACAACTCTAAAATCAATATCCCTATGACCAAACTAATTACAAATATAACATTAACCATAAAAATTTGAGGAATCCCTAGTCATAAAATTTATTTATGTACGATGAAGAGTTATTCTAAACTCTAGCTTGCTCAATTCTCTCACACTTATGTAACCATCTACATCATGTACCCTTATATTCTATAGCTTCCTTGAGTTTATAGAGATTTCCGCATTGCTCTTCTTCCTTTATTTAGGCTTCTTTTCTCCTTTATATTTCTTCACATCAATAGTGCTTGTATCTATCTTTAGATCCTTGTTGTTTCTCTAGATTTTCACTAATTACATTCAAATGAGAAAGAAACTAAGGTTAAGAGGTTATGGGTTTGATGTTACCTAGATTTAGTGCGCACCATATCCAAGCCTTGTGGGAGCTCCTCTTTGGCTGTGGAGGAAACACCTGTAGTAAGAATGAAACTTAAATAAGAAAGATGTTAAAAGAGGCTATGGTGGACTGCCAAGCTACGCACTCGGTCCCAGAAGCGTGAAGCTTCTTAAGGGATGACAGTCCACTATTTAAAGATAAAAGTATTGTAAAGGAAGAAATGATAAATGACTAAAGAAATAGAAAAGTAGATGGTGTGTACCTATTCCTTGCAATATGTGTATCTCAAAATTCTATAGAAGGCTGGCAGAAGGTTCTATCTGGTCTAGATGGGCTGTTTGGATGGCTTTTTAGTTTGCTGGTTCAAAACATAGTCACCAATGTTGGTGGGTCTATCAAGGTCAATCAGGTAAATGGTGCTGATGTTGGTTGGGTTGCTGATGTCAGTCTGGATGAAGGTGCCGACATCAGTTGGTCTACCAATGTCAGTTGGGGTTGTTGGCTTTGGATAGCTTTTAGAGTATTTTCGAGATAGATAGAGGGATTTTTGGAAATTTAGAGGTTATTACAAGGTTATAGGACGGTGAATGAGGTTTGAGGAAGGGTATAGGTGGAGGATTGATGTGAAAAGGGGGTGAGAATAAGGGAAAGGCCTTTCAGCCCCTCTACGAAAGAAATCGGGCCTCTTGACAGTATTTAGAAATATCAATGAAAACTAATTGACAATATATTCTAAAACACTAAAATGAAAACTATAGTACTTAGCTTTATAAGGAGAAGAACTAGAGGTGTCAGAATAGTGATTCCCATTATGGCTGATGTGACTGCTATTGTGAGCCAATGAAGTGAACATGGATTACTTCAATTTAGTAGCTCGAGGGATGACCTGTGTAGAGCTTCGGTAGCTAGGAGAATGATAGTCAAGTTTTGGTGCTTGAAATCTTAGAGTGTGCATGCGAATGTGTGAAAAGGTGGCCCTAGCTCAATGTTAGAGCTTGGATTATGTAACTAACATCAGTGATCCCGCTGGCATCGACATAGAACTTTAGACATCGGTCATGGGTTGACTGACATCGGTGGAGAGAGAATAGGTAAAAGGGCTATTTTTATCTCATTGCCTATTTCTCCACCTACCAAGTGCCTTTTCCATTAGAGAACAATCAAAACAAGGGCTTATGAGGCATGGGATTTGGTTAGGGAGTTAAGATGGGGTGAGAATAGTTCATGGGTAGTTAGGATTTAAAGGACCTAGTCTCAGGCTAACTCATAGGCTAAGAAATGGTCTTAGGGTGGGGTGTCTAGGTGAGGTGACCAAAGTGAGGTAATTAATTTAAAATAAGTAGTTTTTAAATTAATAAAGTGTGTAAGTGTGGGTTAGGAGTGTTAATGTTTAGAAGGGGACCAAGGGGGGTTGACATGATATTGGTGTCTACATTTGCCCCTTTTTATCTTGTGGTTTATTTTGACAAATTGCAAAACAAAAATAGATGTAGGTTGCCCCAAGTATGGGATGAGGTATTCCCCCTCAAAGTAGGAATCGAGAGAAGGTAATCTTAAATTAGGTGCCAATTTGATAGGTAGTAGATGGGTAGGGTGAGGTTGGAGTGTGAATGTTATAATAGTTGAGATTGTGCGTATACCACTTCACTTGATAGGCAAGTCAAATTGTCTCAAGAAAGGTCGAGGAGGACTAAAATCAAAGTAACAAGTCCCCAACTTATTAGTGGTAGCTGATTGGGTTAAAATGATCAAAGTTGTAGCTCTAATGGTTGAGGGGGACTAAAATTGAAGTAATCAATCCCCAACTTATTAGTGGTAGCTGATTGGGTTAAAATGATCAAAGCTATAGCTCTAATGGGCATCATGTTCGAAGTATTTGGGCTAAGAAGTACTCCTAAAAAACATGAAAATGTCACAAATATTGTGGATCAAATTGGTCACGATCTGAAAATAGGTGTGAGGGGTGCATACAATTTGCTAACTATTCGTGAGGTAGCATATGCAATCAAAATAACCAAGGCAAAGTTGTCTCAAAAGTGGTCATGGTCTGAGGAGATAATCATGATCTCTTAGGTCATTTGTCAAGTCGAGATGAGATATAAGTGATCTCGAGTGTTGTTTGTTGTGGTTAGGGAGATGTATGTGATCTCCAATGTGCCCCATGAGAAGTCTAAAGTGACTTCTACAGTGTCAGGGCTGGTTGTTTGGTCATGATTTTGGGTAGTTTTAGAAAATACCCATGTTTTTAGGTCACCGACATCAGTTAGGCCACTGATGTCGATAAGTAATTGGAAGGATGAAATGAGTTTATTTATGCTTTAGTAGGTTTCCATATTGGTGATGGTATATGCTTGACATAAATTGTGTTTGGTTGATAGTTTCCATGTGCATTGTTTTCCATAGAAACTAATGTGAATGGGATATGATAATTTATATAACACAAATTGGTATTTGCATTAAATAAATCATGATGTTATGTTAGTGGTTAGAAAATGTTTTGGTTGTATTTTATTGAAAACATGTGATGTTATTTATGATAAAATTGAGCTGAATGTTAGGTTCATAACTTTATAGTGAAAATTATGAGATAACAATATGCGAGCATATAATTTTAAGACATTGCATCCTAAAAGATAAACTAGCATATGATGAAGGTGTGTAAGAATTGAAATATGCATTGATCTTTCATTGACAAGGACCATAATGATAGCATAGGTAGGGTTTTTGAAAATAAAAGCCCCATTCATGCATTACATCATTGACCATTGGTTGTTAGAGAAGTACCCTAATCACTTAAGGTTAAGTGAGCTCAAAATCCCTTGGGTATTTTGGGGTAATAGGTGTGATTATGTGATATGTGAGGATAACATAACCCTTTTTATCAGGGATAACTTTATCCCTTTTATAGGTGACCCTAAGAATGACTATAGGCAAGTCCATGACTTAATAGTTTGTTAGTCAGTTTTTTTTTTGGGAGACTGATCAATGTGAGAAGTCTACTTGGGGATGTTGTTTTTTTTTTGTGTTCATGTGAAGCTGATTGATGTGGGGAGCTTCTGAGAGGGTGCTATTTTTATAGCAAAATTTGGGCATAGCCATCCTTCGAGGGAGTGGTCTATATTTTGCTTTGTATGTTTTGATTTCTTTAAATAGCTTTCCTTCAAGGGAGTAGTCTATTAATTACAGCAATAATGCAGTTGTCCTTCAAGGGAGCAGTCTACATTTATAGTTTATAACCTTTTAATATTTTGTTAGGCATCCCAATTTTTTTTTGTTAACTAAACTTTTAGTCATGGACTAGACTATAGAGGTTTAGGGGTTTCCCTTTTAATAGGACAAAGCATTAATGCTTAAAAAAGGGTTAACTAATTTTTTGTAAGGAAAAAGGGTTGAAAGGAATAGGAATGAGGATGATGGGGGTTGTTCAAGGGATGAGCTCAAGTTAAACATCAAGTGAATGATTACTTGGTTAACAGTAAAATGGTCGTAGATGCAAGGCATTAAGGGTCTCAAGTTCTAGCTGGCCTTCGAGAGAATACAAACGATAAATGCATGATCCATACTTGTGCATTATTATATAAGGTCTAAGCCAATTAGGAGTAAACTTGCCTCATTTGCCTTTTTCCATATTGGTCACGTGTTGGTTTTCTTTAAGGATGAGATCTCCAATTTTAAAATCTCACTCTTTCAAATTTTTGTTGTAGGCACACTTGATGTGATCTTGGTAGATATGAAGATGATTAAGAGTGGAAAGATGACGTTCATCGAGTAACTTGAGTTGTGTTAATCAATTTTGATGAAAGTCATCATTAGAGAGCATGTCATGCAAGGAGATGTGAAGAGAAGGTATTTGTACTTCAAGAGGCAAGACAGCCTTGGTTCCATACACTAAGGAGAAAGATGTAATACCCATAGGGGTTCAGATACTATTGCGGTAGGCCCACAAAGTTAAGGGACTATGAGTGTGCCAATCCCTTCCAGTGTCATTGACCACCTTCATTAGGATTTTAGTTAGGATTTTGTTAGAAGCTTTTGCCTATCCATTTGCTTATGGATAATAAGGTGAGGAAAAGTTGAGTTTGATGCCAAAAGTGTCACAAAGCTTTTGGATGGTTTTGTTTTTGAAAGATTTGTTGTTATCTGTGATTATCTTATGAGGTACACTGAAACAATAGATGATGTGGTGGTTAATGAAGTTGATGATTTTTTTGGCTTTAGTGGAGATGAGGGGAATAGCTTCCACCCATTTAGTGAAATATTCAATCACTGTGATAATATACTGATGTCGAAGAGATGAATGAGGGTTAATCTCACCAATTAGATCTAAGCCCCATTGTGAAAAGGGCCAAAAATCCTTATCAACTTGTAAAGTATGGCTAGGGACATGAAGTAGGTTAGCATGTTGTTGGCATTTGATACAACACTAAACATAGTCACTACAGTCTTGGTTAAGAGTGGGCCAATAATAGCCCAGGTGGAGGATGCACTTTGCAACTGAGTTACCAATGAAATGTCCTCCACAAATCCCATCGTGGACTTGTTTGATGGCATGAGATGTCTTAGTGATGGTTAGGCATCAGAGAAGGAGGCCATCAAAACCTCATTTGTAGAGAAGACCCCCTAGCATGGTTTATTGAGTAGTACTCTTGATAAAAGCCCACCATCCATTGCTAGAGAGGTTAGGAGGAATGATATAATAAGTCAAGTAGTCAACAAGTTATTTATACCAAACATCATGTGGACTAGAGTCGATATTGCCAACAAAGTTAATGTCAGTTGAGATATATGAGGGCAACACCAAATGGTGTACTATGACATAAATTCTTGAGGAAGTAGATGAAGATGGGATGTGTGAGGTGAGTGAGGCCATTGTGTCAGCAAACTTATTTGTAGAGTGAGGAATAATTTACAAGAGATAACATTTGAAAAACCCTAATAATGTGTCAACACTGTGTTTATATCATTGCAAAACTTTATTTTTACAAAGATATGAATCGTTAATCTAATTAACGACTAGTTGTGAGTCACCAAAGATATTTATTGTCTTAATGCCCAAGAAAATGGTAGTTTGAAGCCCCAAAATTAAGTCTTCATACTTAGCCATGTTATTGGTGCATTCAAAGTCAAGTTTGAAGGATAGAGGCATGGGCTTGACCTCGTGAGGGATGAGAATGACCCCTACACCCCCACCAAATTGACATTTAGATCCATCAAAGAACATTATCATTTGATAGGGGATGTCATTAGTGGATAGCATGATGATAGACTCATTAAGAAATTCATAGTTAGAGGGTTGGTTATCAGGTAAAGGGGCATCTGCTAGTTGGTCAGTGATCATTTGCCCCTTTATAGACTTTTGTTAAATGAATTCCAAATCGAACTCAATGAGAAGCATGAGCCAATGAGCCATACATTGGTTTTGCTATGGCTTGGAATGCATGTATTTGAGAGGGTCAGTGTGGGTGATGATGTAAGTCTTGTAGTTGAGGAGATAGTGGTAGAGTTTGGAGGCAGCAAAGGCTAATGCCAAGCAAAGTTTTTTGGTATGAGTATACCTAGTTTGCAGTCAATGAGCATTTAGCTTATATAATAAACCACTTGCTCATGATGTTGTTCATCTTGATGCACGATCATGGCACCTAAGGAATGATCTATTGCTAAAATTTAAAGATAGAAGGGTTGGTCATCTTTAGGTCAAATAAGGACTGGTGGAGAGACAAGATATCATTTAAGAGCCTCAAAAGCCTCTTGGCAATCTTTATTCCAATTAAAAGAGACATCCTTCTTGAGGAGGTGATGGAAGGGTTGGCATCGGCTAGATAGTTGTGAAATGAAGTGACAAATAGATTGAAGCTTCCCTTATAGGCTACAAAGTTGTTTTACGTTAGTTAGTGGGGGCATCTTGAGTATGGCTCAAATCTTAGCTAGATCTACCTCAATGCCATGGAGAGAAATGATGAAACCTAAAAGCTTCCCTGAGAGAACCCTAAAGATGCATTTCTTGGGGTTGAGTCAAACATTATATTGTACTAGGTGAGTGAATATTTTTTTGAGAATGGTTAGGTGGTCATGGAGAAGTTTGGATTTCCCCAGCAGGTCATCTACATAGTCCTCCATGATTTTGTGGAGGAGATCATGAAATATATAAGTCATGGCACATTGTATGTAGCGCCTACATTTTTGAGGCCAAACGGCATGACCATATAGTAGAATTTCCCCCATGGGGTGATGAAGGTGGTTTTATGTTGATATTATGGGGCAATCAAGATTTGGTTATATCTTGAAAAGTTGTCCATGAGGGATAGCATCTCATGACCAGCCATAAGATCAACAAGTTAGTCAATGTTTGGCAAAGGAAAGTTATCCTTCGGGCAAGCTAGGTTGAGGTCATGATAGTTAGTACAAATTTAAATTCCCCCTGTTGCTTTTGTGATAGGGATAATGTTTGACACCCATTATGGATAATCAATGGGTTAGATAAATGAGATAGAGAGAAGATGTTAAAGCTCCTCTTTGACAAGGAGTGCAATGCAAGGATGCATCTTGTGAAGCTTTTACCTATCAAGCTTAGCTTCATGGTTCATGATGATGTTGTGGATGACAATATCGAGGTCAATACTGGGCATATCACTATAGGACCAACCAAAGGCTTTACTCTGATCTGTAAGGAATGTGGTATAGTCAATTTGTTCCTGGGCATCTAAAGATTGACCAATCTTTAAAATGTGAGGAACATCGAAAGATGGGAAATTAATGTCAATAGTTGATTCATTTAACATAACCTGTGTTTCTAAAAGAAGTGATCATTATATGAAGGATTCATCCACGCCCATGTAGGTGAGTATGGTGTCATCATCCATGCATTGGATAGTGTTGATGCTAGAAGATTCATCGTCTATCATGTCTAGATAAATGAGAGGAAGAGACCTTAATACCTCACCTAGTTGATAGGTCAGGGGTTCCAAGTGAATGATGTTTATGAAAAAAAAACTAGGACGGATGGAGACCACTGACTCTATAGGTGAGGGTGGGGGAATATGTGAGGTTGAGTATGCTCTATGACAGTTTCATGGTGAGGGATCTTAGAGGTTTTTATAGGTTGTTTGAAACCCACGCCATGTCATTTCTTGGCATTTTTTATTGCCTCATCATTTGGAGGCTCAATGGGCTTGTGGGAACCTTGTTCATAATGCCCAAAGCCAAAACCCTTCCATACACACCTATGAAGATAGGTGTGTGCAAATCTAGGTATGTCGAGGAAGGAGAAATTACAAGTGAATAGTTAGGGTGATGAGAGAGGATTTACAACATTAGGATCCCAATCTACCCCTCCATCGATGAGATTAGTTTAGAGATTAGGAGGACCATATGGGATGACTGTTCTGATGCAATGTTTATAATTTGTGTGGTGATGAAGTTTTCCATATTCTTTTGGAGTTTGGAACATGTCAAGGGTAAGAAAATGATACTCCCCAAGTGAAAGGCACTAGAACATATCTTCCATAGGATCTTTCATGGTCACTTAAGGAGTAGGCATAGGTGTGACCGGTGTCTACGAGCTTATCAAGGCTTTTATAGGCAGAGGTGGTGTTTGGGTGGATGTTTTCAAAGGGATGAGAACAATAATAGGTCGGTAGGTTGTGTTTCATGTTTTAAAGTGGGAAGGGTCACCAAGAATGACATGAACCTAGCCCTCATGTTTAAACATGACATAATGATGCAACATGGAAGGGACACAGGTCATGGAACGTATCAAAGGTCATCCCAATAGCATGTTATATTTGAACTTCACCTTGATGATATAGAAGAGTTTTGGAATCATACATGGGCCAACACAAACATGCAAGACCATAGTGCCAATGGTAGTGGTAGTGGCATCATTGAAATAATGAAGAATTACGTCAGTTTTTGACATGCAGTTCTTTGGAAGGGCTAGTTGATCATATGCATTGATAGAAATGATGTTGATGCTAGCACCTACATGAATCATAACTTGCTTAATGCAAGTTTGATCAATGTAAGCCATGATAAAGGGGGTGGGATCCTGATCTTCTAGGTTGTAGGCAGGAATCTCATAATCACTGAAGGTGACGGAGGCAATGGTGGGTAACAATTTGATTAAAGCAGCCAGTGATTGGGGGTCTATAGGTTGGACCTCCATTACTTGTAAAGCTTTGATTAATGCTTGGTGATGTTGTGGAGAGATTTGTATTAGGTCATACAAAGACATCTTCACAAGGGTTTGGTGAAGTTGTTTCACCATGGAATCATGAATTGCCCCTAAAGATGTTGGTTGGGATGTGCCCAAGATAGAAATCTTGGGCTTCGGTAGTGGAGAGGGCTTGGTGAATGGATATGTCCAAGGGGTAGAAACCTGCTCTTTTCCTTTATCCTTTAGGGTTTGGGACCTAGTGGCCACATTAATAGTGTTGATTTTGAAGAAAGGGGGAGAAGGTGGTAGAGGGACCATCATATCACATTGGGATCCTGATTCAAGTGAGGAGGTTTGGGAGGCATGGGATGGTGTTGGTAGTTTGTCAAAAAGGTGGTCAAGAGAATCCTCAATGAGAAGGGTGTCCTTTTCTAGGTGTTAGTGAATGATAAATTTAAGAGCATAGCAATTCTCAGTATCATGCCCAGGTGTGTGATGATACAAGCAGATTTAAGTGTCATTGAACCAAGACGGTTTTGATTCGAGAGGTTCGTATGGCTTAATGGATGAGAGAATGATGTTAGAAGATTGCAATAATCAGCATAACAATGAAGCATAGGAACTCACTAATGGGTATGTGCTCGTTGTTGTAGTAGGGGTTGACAACTTATGTTTAGGAGTTATAGGGGGAGTTTTTCATACCACCTTTTTGGTTGGTGGTGTGGCCACACACATAGATGGCACTTTCTTGATGAGAGGTGTCAAATTGCTTGGAGGAAATATGTTTCTGATAGGTAGAGGGAGTAATGGAGGCAATTTGTCTTTGTGAGGTGTTAGAATAGGGATCACTCCTATTAAAGTGGAAGGATGTGGACCCAAGATAGAGGGAAATGGTGAAGGTGGGGGAGGAGTAGACCAATGTGGTTTAGCATCCTCCTTTAGTATGGTGCGAGGACCACTACTATGCAGGGTGAGTTTCAAATCTAACTTCACTTGTTGGTGAGTTAAGTTTGATACAGGGTGAACACTGAGAGATCTAATTTGTTTTAGCATGGTGGACACCTGTAAGGGTTTGGATTTAGACATGGAAGGCTGAGCTTCTAATGATTTAAAAGTGGAAACTTGATCCTTGTTAGAGACTTTAGGGTAAATTGTCATGAAAGGGTTGGTAGTATAAGGTGAAGTGGGATGTGCAGGATAAGGAGCCCTAAGTCACTCCCATAATGCCTCATACTCTAGGTTCCTAGAATGGAGGAATCCTATGTTTTTTTCCAATCAAGAGAAGGGTTTAGATGACATCACGTGAGGCCTTACAGTTAGTCATTCAGAAGATTTGGGCAATTACAAGAGAAAAAATGTGTTGGATGCAGTGATCTCAGGCCAAAGGTGAGAGAGAACCATCACCGAATCTTCCTCGGCCAAAGTGGGTGAGGTGGTGAGTTCTTCTCTAGGTGGAGAAGGGATTGGAGAATTTGGCTCTTCAAGCAGATAGAGCACAAGGATGATCTTAACTTCCACATGTGGTCTAGGAGAGTGGAAAGTATGATTCTTCATTGGTAATAAGAAGGATAAGGGTAGGACCACTGGTGTTGGTACCATCAAAGCATCCTCCAATATGGGAGAGGTCAAAGTAGACTCTCCTATGTGTGAAAGGGGGGTGGATGGAGGACTATCCTCCATCAATGGAGGAAAAATAGGAGAGGAAGGCTCCTCTAAAGGGTAAAGTAGAGGGATGATGGCCCCTTCTACATGAGGGCATGGGGTATGAATGGTAAATTTTTCCAATGGTAGAAGAAGAGGGAAGGTGGGGGCAAGAGGAATAGGTAATACGGGATCCTCACAGGGTAGAAGAATGGGTAGAGGAGGTGCTTGATGTCATGGGGGTGATATAGGTGAAACATGTTCATCCATGCGATGAAGAGGGTGAGGCAAAGGGAGCTCTTTATTGCATTGGGGTGGTATGGGTAAAATAGGCTCTTCTACTTGTGGTGGAGAAATGGGTTGACCAACCTCTTTAGATTATGGGAGAGGTTGGATAGAATGAAAGGAAAGACCATGTCAACTGTGCATATGTTGCATTCTTGAGGGTCATCGACCATGGTCTGAACATTATTTTGACTTGGGGGATGGTTAGGAAATGATTGCCTAAAGACATCCATGTTTTGGTTGGCCAACACATTAGGGTTATCCAAAACAAGGTCCCCTTTGTCTAACATGTCTTGAACAATGTTTTTTAGGGTTTTGCAATTATTTGTGTCATGACCCTTGACACGATGATAGTTAAAAAAGTTAGATTCCCTATACCACGCAAGGATGGCTCATGAGGGGTCAAATTGGACAGGTGGTCAGATTTGAGGGAGTTTAAGGACTCCCTGTTTCACTAATTTATCCAATATAGAAGCATATGATTCTCCTATTGGAGTGTATCATCACTGTTCATACCATTGTTGGAATTATCTAGTGATGTTTTACAAAGTGGAAGGCTCAGATTGGTTGGTTGTGGTAGAAGATGGTGACCTAAGGACCACAAAATTTGCTGATCCCTTATACTTTGGGTTAGAAGAAGAAGGTTTGGAAGAAGAAGGGTCATTGGGTTTTGCATTGGTATTTTTGTTATGCAATTTGACCTTGTCTTCTTTGATTGTGTGGAGTTCAAGCTTTCGAGCCATAGTGAAAGCTTCATCAAATGTGCAAATAGTTTGAATCTGTAGAGTGGATGAGATGTGCTTGGCACATGCTCTAAAAAGAGCTTAATGAGCTCAGGTTGAGGTAGTTAGAAGGAGAGTTGGTTGATCAAACCTCTCCAATGGGTGACAAAGTCTACTATTGACTCATCCTCAAATTGTCTAGTGAAATAAAGGTCTATGATGGAGACCTTCTTGGTAATATTGATTGAGAAATGATTGAGGAATAGCTAAGAAAGGTAAATGAAGGTGAAGAGACAATATCCTGTAATGGATCTATAATAGTCAAGGGTGGCACCATAAACTGACAAAGGGAATGTGTGAAGCCATAACGCATCATCGTGCCCTATGAGGTAGCAAGCGTGTCTAAACACTCATAGATGTTGTTGTGGGTCCTCTTTACTCTGAAAGCAAGGAAATTTTGGGAGTTCCCATTGGCTAGGGTATGGTCAAATAGGAACTAAAGGGTGGATAGGTTCGTTGAAAATTTGTTCATATGAAAGAACACTCCTCATACTTGAAACATATGTCTCAAGGTTAGACATCTTATCCATCAGCATCTTAATTAGATCAACAAATGGATTGGCATGAGGGGAACCCCCTAAGTTATAGGGTACCTAGAAGGCATTAGAAGGGGTGTATGATGTACTTGGTTGCATTTGTGAAGGTGCAATAGAAGCCCCGTTCATGCATTATGTTGTTGACCATTGGTTTGTGTTAGAGAAGTACCCTAATCACTTGATGTTAAGTGAGCTCAAAATCCCATGGGTATTTTGGGGTAATAGGTATGATTATGTGATATGTGAGGATAGCATAACCCTTTTTAACAGGGATAACTTTGCCACTTTTATAGGTGACCCTAAGAATGACTATAGGCAAGTCCATGACTTAATAATTTGTCAGTCAATTGTTTTTTATTTTTATTTTTTTTGGGAGACTGATCAATGCATGAAGTCTACTTGGGGATGTTGTTTTTATTTTGTGTTATGTGAAGCTGATAAATGCAGGGAGCTTCTAAGAGGGTACTATTTTTGTAGCAAAATTTGGGCATAGCCATCCTTTGAGGGAGTGGTCTATATTTTGCTTTGTATATTTTGATTTCTTTGAATAACTATCCTTCAAGGGAGTATTCTATTAATTATAGCAATAATGCAGCTATCCTTGGAGGGAGAAGTCTACATTTATAGTTTATGACCTTTTAATATTTTGTTAGGCATCCCAGTTGTTTTTTTTGTTGACTAAACTTTTAGTCTTGGAATAGACTATAGAGGTTTAGGGGTTTCCCTTTTATTAGGATAAAGCATTAATGCTTAAAAAGGCTTAACTAATTTTTGTAGGGAAAAAGGGTTGAAAGGAATAGGAATGAGGATGATGGGGGTTGTTCAAGGGATGAGCTCAAGTTAAAAATCAAGTGAATGATTACTTGGTTAACAGTAAAATGGTTGTAGATGCAAAGCATTAAGGGGCTCAGGTTTTGGCTAGCCTTCAAGAGAAGACAGATGATAAGTCCCTAATCCATACTTGTGCATTATTATATAAGGTCTGAGCCAATTACGAGCAAACTTACCTCATTTGCTTCTTTCCATATTAGTCACGTGTTGGTTTTCTTTAAGGACAAGATCTCTGATTTTGAAATCTTGCTCTTTTAGATTTTTGTTATAGGCATGCTTGATGCAATCTTGGTAGATATGAAGATGGTTAAGAGTAGCAAGATGACATTCATTGAGTAACTTGAATTGTGTTAATCAATCTTAATGAAAGTCATCATTAGAGAGCATGTCATGTAAGGAGATGCAAAGAGAAGGTATTTGTACTTGACATTAAGTTAAAAAAAACTAGGAGGGATGGAAACCACTGACTCCATAGGTGAGGGTGGGGGAATAGGCAAGGTTGGAGGAGAATGCTCTATGACAGTTTCATGGTGAGGGATCTTAGAGGGTTTTGTAGGTTCCTTGAAACCCATGCCATGTCATTTCTTGGTATTTTTTATTGCCTCATCATTTCGAGGCTCAATCGGCTAGTAAGGACCTTGTTCATAATGCCCAAAGCCAAAACCCTTTCATGCACATCTATGAAGATAGGTGTGAGCAAAGCTAGGTTTGCTGAGGAAGGAGAAATTGCAAGTGAATAGTCAGGGTGATGAGAGAGGATTTACAATAGTAGGAGCTTGATCTAGACCTCCATAGGTGAGATTAATTTGGAGATCGAGATGACCATTCTAATGTGATGGTCATAGTTAGGGTGGTGATGAATTTTTCCATATTCTTCCAGAGTTTGGAACATGTCAAGGGTAAGCAAATGATACTCCCCAAGTGAAAGGTGTTGGAAGGTATCTTCCATAGGATCTTTCATGGTCACTTGAGGAGTAGGCGTAGATGTGACTGGTGTCTGTGAGCATGTCGAGGCTTCCATAGGTGGAGGTGGTGTTTGGGTGGATGTTTTTAAAGGGATGAGAAAATCATTAGCTCAGTAGGTTATGTTGCATGTTTTAAAGGGGGAAGGGTCAACAAGAATGACATGAACCTGCCCGTCATGTTCAAACTTGACACAATGATGTAACGTGGAAGGGACACAGGTCATGAAACATATCCAAGGTCATCCCAATAGTATGTTATATTTGAAATCCCCCTCGATGATATAGAAGAGTTCTAGAATTGTGTGTGGGCCAACATGAACATGCAAGACCATAGTGCCAACAGTAGTGGTGGTGGCATCATTGAAAGAATGAAGAATTGCATCAGTTTTTGACAAGTAGTTCTTTGGAAGGGCTAGTTAATCATATACATGGGTAGAAATGATGTTGATGCTATAACCTCCATCAATCATAACCCACTTAATGTGAGTTTGATCAATGTAAGCCATGACAAAGAGGGTGAGATCCTGATCTTCCAAGTTATCAATAGGAATATTAGAATCACTGAAGGTGACAGAGGCAATGGTGGGTAACAATTTGACTAAATCAGCCAGTGCTTGGGGGTCTTCAGGTTGGACCTCCACTGCCTATAAAGATTTGATCAAGGCTTAGCAATGTTGTGGAGAGCTTTGTATTAGGTCAGATGAAGACATCTTCATAGGGGTTTGGTGAAGCTGTTTCACTATGGAGTCACGAATTGCCCCCAAAAATGTTGGTTGAGATGTGTCGAAGATAGAAATTTTGGGATTTGGTGGTGGAGAGGGCTTAGCAAATGAATATGTCCAAGGGGTATAAACCTACTCTTTTCCTTTTTCCTTTAGGGTTTGGGACCTGGTGGTCACATTAATAGTGTTGATTTTGAATAAAGGGGGAGAAGGTGGTAGAGGGATCATAATCTCGCATTGGGATCCCAATTCGAGTGAGGAGGTTTGGGAGGCATGGGATGGTGTTGATAGTTTGTCAAAAAAGTGGTCAAGAGAATCCTGAATGAGAAGGGTGTCCTTTTCTAGGTATTGGTGAATGACAACCTTAAGAGTGTAGCAACTTTCAATATCATGCCCAGGTGTGTGATGATACAAATAGATTTGAGTGTCATCAAACCAAGATGGTTTTGATCTAAGAGGTATGTATGGCTTAATGGGTAGGAGAATGATGTTAGAAGACTGCAATAATCAGTGTGATAGTGAAGCATAAGAACCCACTAATGGGTTTGTGCTCATTGTTGCAGTAGGGGTTGACAACTTCTATTTAGGAGTTGTAGGGGGAGTTTTTCATACCACCTTTTTGGTTGGTGGTGTACCCACATGTGTAGATGGCACTTTCTTAATGAGAGGTGTCAAATTTCTTGGAGGAAATATGTTTTTGATGGTTAGAGGGAGTAATAGAGGTAGTTTGTCTTTGTGAGGTGTTGGAATAGGGAGCACTCCTATTAAAGTGGAAGGATGTGGACCCAAGATAGAGGGCAATGGTGAAGGTTGGGGAGGAGTAGACTGACATGGTTTGGCATCCTCCTTTAGTATGGTGTGAGGACCACTACTATGTGGGGCGAGGTTCAAATCTAACTTCACTTGTGGGTGATTTAGGTTTGATACAGGGTGAACACTAAGAGATCTAATCTATTTTAGCATGGTGGATGCCTATGAGGGTTTGGATTCAAACATGGAAGGCTGAGCTTTTGATGATTTAGAAGTGGAAACCTGATCCTCATCAAAGACTTTGGGGTAAATCATCATGGAAGGGTTGGTAGTATAAGGTGAAGTGGGATGTGTAGGATAAGGAGCCCTAAGTCGCTCCCATAATGCCTCATACTCTAGGTTCTTAGAATGGAGGAATCATAGGTTTTCTACCAATCGAGAGAAGGTGTTAGATGATGTTGCATGAGGCCTTATAGTCAGTCCTTCAAAGGATTTGGGTGATTGTGAGACCAAAAATGTGTTAGACATAGTGATCTTAGGCCAAAGGTGAGAGAGAACCATCACCAGATCTTCCTCAGCCAAAGTGGATGAGGTGGTGAGTTCTTCTCTCAGTGAAGAAGGGATTGGAGAATTTGGCTCTTCAAGTGGATAGAGTATAAGGGTGATCATGCCTTCCACATGTGGTCTAGGAGCATGGAAAGTATGATCCTTGATTGGTAATAAGAAGGATAAGGGTGGGGCCACTGGAATTGGTACCATCAAAGCATCCTCTAATATGGGAGAGGTCAAAGTAGACTGTCCTACGTGTGAAGGGGGGTGGATGGAGGATTATCCTCCATTGGTGGAGGAAGAATAGGAGAGGAAGGCTCCTCTAAAGGGTAAAGTAGAGGGATGATGGCCCCTTCTATATGAGGGCATGGGGTGTGAATGATAATTTCTTCCAATGGTAGAAGAAGAGGGAATGTGGGAGCAAGAGGAATAGGTAATAAGGGATCCTCATGAGGTAGAAGAATGGGTAGAGGAGGTGTTTGATGTTGTGGGGGTGATACAGGTGAAACAGGTTCATACATGCGAGGAAGAGGGTGAGGAAAAGGGAGCTCTTCATTGTGTGGGGGTGGTATGGGTAAAATAGGCTCTTCTACCTGTGGTGTAGAAATGGGTTGACTAATCTCTTCAGATTGTGGGAGAGGTTAGATAGGAATGAAAGGAAAGACTATGTTGATCATGCATATGTTGCATTTTTGAGGGTCATCGACCATGGTCTGAACATTGTTTTGACTTTAGGGATGGTTAGCAAATGGTTGCCTAAAGACATCCATGTTTTGGTTGGCTGGCACATAAGGGTTATCCAAAACAAGGTCCCCTTTGTCTAACATGTCTTGAGCAATGTTTTTTAGGGTTTTGCAATTATCCATGTCATGAGCCTTAACACGATGATAGTTACAAAAGTCATTTTCCCTATACCATGTAGGGATGGCTCGTGAGGTGTCAAATTGGATAGGTGGTTAGATTTGAGGGAGGTTGAGGACTCCTTGCTTCACTAATTTATCTAATACAGAAGCATATGATTCTCCTATTGGAGTGTATCATCATTGTTCATACCATTGTAGGAATTATCTAGTGATGTTTTGCAAATTCAAGGGCTCATTTGGTTGGTTGTGGTAGAAGATGGTGACCTAAAGACCACAACGTTCACTGATCCATTGGACTTGGGGTGGGAAGAAGAAGGTTTGGAAGAAGGGTCATTGGGTTTTGTGTTGGTATTTTTGTTATGCATTTTGACCCTGTCTTCTTTGATTGCATAGAGTTCAAGCTTTTAGGCCATAATGAAAGCTTCATCGAATGTGCAAAAAGTTTGAACCCACAGAGTGGACGAGATGTGTTTGGCAAATGCTCTTGAAAAGAGCTCAATGAGCTCAGGTTGAGGTAGTGAGTAGGAGAGTTGGTTGATCAAACCTCTCTAATGGGTGATGAAGTCTGCTATTGACTCATCCTCAAATTGTTTAATGGAATAAAGGTCTGTGATGGAGACCTTCTTGGTAATATTGATTGAGAAATGATCAAGGAATAGCTGAGCAAGTTGAATGAAGGTGAAGAGAGAATGACTGGTAATGGAGCTATACTAGTCAATAATGGTGCCAAAAAGTGACATATGGAATATGCAAAGCAATAATGCATCATCATGCCCTATGAGGTAGCAAGTGTGTCTAAACAATCACAAATGTTGTTGTGGATCCTCTTTACTCTGAAAGCAAGTAAATTTTGGGAGTTCCCACTAGCTAGGGTATGGTCAAATAGGAACTAAAGGGTGGATAGGTTCGTTGTAGATTTGTTCATATGAAAGAACACTCCTCAAACCTAAAATAGATGTCTCAAGGTTGGACATCTTATCCATCAGCATCTTAATTAGATCGGCAAATGGATTGGCATGAGGGGCACCCCCTAAGTTACAAGGTACTTGGAAGGCATTGGAAGGGGCATATGATGTACTTGGTTACATTTGTGTAGCTACAACATAATGATAGTTTGTCATAGGGCCTGATGTCGAGGCCAAAGGGGCTTGTGCCATGAAGTTGGAGGGCACAACTTGACTAGATGCCACCAAGCGTGGTTGAATGGTGGTGACACTAGTTAAAGGATAAGTGTTCACTCTCATGTTTATAGGTGCAAGAGTGGATGGGATAGAGACAATCAAGTTCTAAAAAGGTGTCAAACTTGGTTGAATTATTTGCATTTGAGGGGGTATAAAAACCTCGATGGAGGTAGGGAAAGAAAGGATAAAAGGGGTGGCCAAATATTGAACATTGGCCATGGTTGGGTTACTAGTCAAGGTAGTGGCCTGAGTGACCATAGGTTGGGTAGTGGATTCTATTGATATCATTGTTGCTTCAACCAAAGTAGTTGGCATCCCATAAATAGGGTTACCCAAAGGATCTCATGTTTGGCTTCTAGAGAGATAATGCTAGAGATCCTTGACACTGTGGTCAAGGAATCTCTCAAAATCTTGATCCCCTTTAGGAACAATAGGAGGTTGATCAGGGGTAGGTTGGATAGGAGTATGCTCAATGTCTGAAGTGTACTCCATTAGATGACTTGGCATGAAGGGCGAAGGTGGGAGTGGCTGTTGACTCACATGGTCAACAAGGAATTTTTCTTGACTGTGTGTCAAGACCATCCAAGGCAAAAGGGGTTCAGGTTCCAAAAAATATGTGTTTTAGTTTCAAAAAACTAGAATTTGTGTTAAACAGCAAGAAATTTGGGTTTTAAGCTTGCTGTTTGGAATTTATTTATTTATTTATTGATAGTGACCGATGTTAGTTGTTTAACTAATATCAGTTAGAAAATTTTTCTGACATCGATCAGTTAAACGATGTTGGTAAATATTTGGTTGCTGACATCGGTGGAGAAACTACTGTCAGTTTTTGTGTAATTCCAAAAACATAGAAGATTGATAGTTTTTTGAAGAAGAAGATATTCTAAGTTGTTTTGGAATTTAGAATGGTATGACCTTACTAGCTCAAACACTCAAATAAAACTAGTAGAATAGATGATTAGGCAAGCAACCTCTAAAATGTTAGATTCTTAGGAATGAGTTTTAAAGTCATGGTGGCTTATGCCTTAAGAGAATGTGTTGGGAGTTGGGCTTGTAGAACAGTTCCTAGAGAAGAAGTCTATGGCTAGTTTTAGGTTGTGTTATGGTGCTCAAAGATATCTGTGTTAGGGTCAGTACGTGGCCTAGTGTTGGGGCCTGCTCCCCTCACTTCACGAACCCAAAGCCGAGCTGGGCTGCTTAGCCAGAATATACCTTCCCTATAGTTTATACTCTGCTAGAGAACAGAGTGGGTCCTCCTCTTGGTGGTGAAATCCAAGTAGGATCACTGGGTGGGGTAAGTTATCTACTAGGTTATGAAATCCTAGATGGGCCTTGTCTCAAGTAAGTTTATGTGTTTGATTTGAAGTTATTGTGGTTTGGTTGTGTCACATTTGTGCACTATGATTAATTAATAATGCTTTAATTACTAAGTGGGCTAAGTGTGCATCCAAGCAAGAATGAAATGTGGTAGTTTTTAACCCAAATCAAAATATGTTATTCAAATGCAAACAAATGGAGAAGAGGTAAAGAATATGAGTTATTAATTACTCTATGATGCATGCAAGAAGTAATAAGAAGAAAAAGAGATGTTCTTTTTAACCTCTGCTAATGATTTCCTTTTGAAACAAAAAGATATAAGAGGTAAAAAAAAGGAGAAAGAATTAATTAACTTTATGTAAAAAAATAGAAAGTAAGAGAAGCTAAGTTTTTTATTTCTCAAGAAATAAAGGCAAAGAAGAGGGGATGCAAGAAGTGAATATTTTTCTAATGCGTCTACATGAAAATTTGATTCTTAAAAGAAGAAGAATGAACCCAAGGAAAACTCCAAGGGTCCCACTGGGTGTGCCAAAATGTTTATCTAGATTTTCACTAATTACATTCAAATGAGAAAGAAATTAAGGTTAAGAGGTTATGGGTTTGATGTTACCCGAATTTAGTGCGCACCATATACAAGCCTTGTGGGAGCTCCTCTTTGGCTGTGGAGGAAACACCTGTAGTAAGAATGAAACTTAAACAAGAAAGATGTTAGAAGAGGATATGGTGGACTGCAAAGCTATGCGCTCAGTCTCAGAAGCGTGAAGCTCCTTAAGGGATGACATTCCGCTATTTAAAGATAAAAGTATTGTAAAGGAAGAAATGATAAATGATTAAAGAAATATAAAAGAAAATGGTGTGTACCTATTCCCTATAGTCTATGTATCTCAAAATGCTATAGAAGGCTGGATGAAGGTTCTATCTGATCTAGATGGGCTATTTGGATGGCTTTCTAGTTTGTTGGTTCAAAACATAGTCGTTGATGTTAGTAGGTCTATCGAGGTCAGTCAGGTAAATGGTGCCAATGTCGGTTGGGTTACTAATGTTAGTCTGGTTGAAGGTACCAATGTTAGTTGGTCTGCCAATGTTAGTTTGAGTTGTATATGCTGACGTCGATTGGTCTACGGATGTCAGTTGGGGCTATGAACCTTGGACAGCGTTTAGAGTTGTTTTAGGATAGACATAAGGGTTTATGGAAGTTCAGAGGTTGGTGTAGGTTTGTGGGAAGGTGAATGAGGTCTAAAGAAGGGTATAGATGGAGGATTGGTGTGAAAAGGGGATGAGAACAAGGGGAAGGCCTTTCAGTCCATCCATAGAAGAAGTTAGGACTCTCAATAGTATTTAGAAATATGAATGAAAACTAATTGATAATATATTCTAAAACACTAAAATGAAAACTAGAGTACTTAGCTTTATAAGGTGAAGAACCAAAGGTGTCAAAATAGTGATTCCCATTATAGCTGATGTGATAAGTGTTGTGAGCTAATGAATCAAACATGGATTACTTCAATTTAATAGCTTGAGATCCTCATAAAATCTTTCAATCTAGTCTCTAGAATGATTTGTGTAGAGATTCGGTAGCCAGGAGAACAATAGTCAAGTTCTGGTGCTTGAAATCTTAGAGTGTGCATGTGAATGTGCAAAAAGGTGGGCCTAGCTCAATGTTAGAGCTCGGCTTATGTAACTGACATTAGTGATCCCATTGGCATTAGCGTAGAACTATCGACATTAGCTGAGGGTTGACTGACGTCGGTGGAGAGGGAATAGGTAAAAGGGATATTTTTAGCTCTTTGCTTGTTTCTCCACCTGCCAAGTGCCTTTTCCATTAGAGAACAGTCAAAATAAGGGCTGATGAGGCATGGGAGTTGGTTAGGGAGTTACAATGGAGTGAGAATAGGTCAAGGGTAGTTAGGGTTTGGAGGACCTAGTCTCAGGCTAACTCATAGTCTAAGAAACGGTCTTAGGGTGAGGTGTCTAGGTGAGGTGTCCACAGTATGGTAATTAATTTAAAATAATTAGTTTTAAATTAATTAGGTGTGCAAGTGTGGGTTAGGAGTGTTAACATGTAGAAGGGGACTAAGGGGGGTTGAAATGATATTGGTGTCTACATTTTCCCCTTTTTGTCTTATGGTTTGTTCTGACGAACTGTAAGACAAAAATAGATGTAGGTTGCCCCAAGTATGGGATGAGGTATTCCCCCTCAAAGTGGGAATCAAGAGAAGGTAAATTGAAATTAGGTGCCAATTTGTGTAGGTTCAACATACTGATAGTCCCACCAGGCATGCCAGAATGTTTCTCTAGATTTTCACTAATTACATTCAAATGAGAAAGAAACTAAGGTTAAGAGGATATGGGTTTGATGTTACTTGGATTTAGTGTGCACCGTATCCAAGCCTTGTGGGATATCCTCTTTGGCTGTGGAGGAAACACCTATAGTAAGAATGAAACTTAAACAAGAAAGATGTTAGAAGAGGCTATGGTGGACTGCCAAGCTATGCGCTCGGTCTTGGAATTGTGAAGCTTCTTAAGGGATGATAGTCCACTGTTTAAAGATAAAATTATTGTAAAGGAAGAAATGATAAATGACCAAAGAAATAGAAAATTGTATGGTGTGCACCTGTTCCTTACAGTATGTGTATCTCAAAATGCTACAGAAGGCTAGTAGAAGGTTCTGTCTAGTCTAGATGGGCTATTTGGATGGCTTTCTAGTTTGTTGGTTTAGAACATAGTCACTGACATTAGTGGGTCTACTAAGGTCGATTGGGTAAATGGTACTGACATTGATTGGGTTACCAATGTTAGTCTGGCTAAAGGTGCCGATGTCGGTTGGTCTACCAATGTCAGTTGGCATAGTCAGCTTTGGATGGCTTTTAGATTATTTTTAGGATAAACAGAGGGATTTTTGGAAATTCAGAGGTTGGTGCAGGGTTGTGGGAAGGTGAATGAGGTCTGAGGAAGGGTATAGGTGGAGGATTGATGTGAAAAGGGGGTGAGAACAAGGGGAAAGCCTTTCAACTCTTCCATAAAAGAAATTGGGCCTCTTTATAGTATTTAGAAATATCAATGAAAACTAATTGACAATATATTTTAAAACACTAAGATAAAAACTAGAGTACTTAGATTTATAAGGAGAAGAACCAAAGGTGTCAGAATAGTGATTCCCATTATGGTTGATGTGACAGTGTTGTTTACCAATGAAGTGAACATGGATTGCTTCAATTTAGTAGCTCGAGGGATGACTTGTGCAGAGCTTTGGTAGCTAGGAGAATGATATTCAAGTTTTGGTGCTTGAAATCTGAGAGTGTGCATGCAAATGTGTGAAAAAGTGGCCCTAGCTCAATGTTAGAGCTTGGATTATGTAACTGACATCGGTGATCCTACCGACGTCATTATAGAACTTTTGATGGCAGTCATGGGTTGACTGACGTCGGTGGAGAGATAATAGGTAAAAGGGCTATTTTTAGCTCTTTTCCCATTTCTCCACCCACCAAGTGTCTTTTTCATTGGAGAACAGTCAAAATAAGGGATTATGAGGCATGAGAGTTGGTTAGGGTGTTAAGATGGGGTGAGACTAGGTCATGGGTAGTTAGGATTTGGAGGACCTAGTCTCAGGCTAACTCATAGGCTAAGAAATGGTCTTAGGGTGAGGTATCTAGGTGAGGTGTCCAAGCTGAGGTAATTAATTTAAATTAAGTAGTTTTAAAATTAATAAAGTGTGCAAGTGTGGGTTAAGAGTGTTAACATTTATAAGGGGACCAAGGGGGTTTGACACGATATTGGTGTCTACACTAGTAAGATTTCTCTTTCTTTGATTTTGTTTCTCCTTTTCCTTTGATGTTGTCATATAGGTTAGTAGATGTACTAGTTATGAAACTTTTTCCTTTTTTCATAATCAAGACTAGATCTCTCTTTTAAAGGCTTTTGAGAGTTGATCAAATCATCAAGAATGTCATATCCTCATTTTAGCTTTAGACCTTTGTCTATTTGGTCTTTAACTTTATCAAGTTATTTTCTCAAAGCCACTATCTCTGCTTCTAACTTCATGCACTCATTAGATTCATATTATCATTCAATTTTGAGTACATCTTCTAATATTTTAGCCTATTCAACTTGTGTCTTTAGGCTAACCACCATCTAATTATATTTTCTAAGACTTTTGGACATTTTTTCAATCTATTTTTTTCTATTATTCTTATGTTTTTATTTTTCTTTTCTTATCTTGTCAATTTCATCTACAACACAAATTAGTTCACACTCTAGATCCACTTCTCCTTCATCTTCTTCATATGAGTCTTCAACTTCTTCTTGATCCATATAATTTGATCCTGATATCATGAGTAGGACTTATTCTTACTTAGCCACAAAAGCATAGTCATGTCCATCATCAAAACTATCACAATCATCCAATGAATCACTATCATTTTTTATGTATAGGCCTTTTTTGTTTTTGAGGAAGCTCTTCTTCTTGGAATAGTGTGGTTTCATATTTTTACTATCCTCTTCTTGTTTGGAGTTATCCTTTTTTTTATAAGGTCATTTAGTAGAAAAATGTCATACTTTACCTTAGTTATATCATTTAAAGGGTAACTTACTTTCCTACTTTCTAGACTCTCTTTTTCATCTTCTAATAAAGTTAGCTTATTTTTTATCAGTCTCCTCATATCCATATGTAGGTTCTTTTGCCTTTACTAGTTTGGATGCTTTGAATGCATCTTCCCTCTTGAAGTTATATATTTATCCCATTATCATCTCATAGGTTGTGAATCTTCCATGCAACTCATCAATGGTGATTTTATCTAGATCTCTTGCTTCCTCTATTACAAAGATTTTTGAGTCATACCTTGATGGCAAAGATCTTAGGACATTTTTGATAATTATTGGGTCTTTCATCTCTTCTCTAAGGCCTCTAATTTCATTGACTATTTTATCTACTCTAAGGAGGTAGTCTACAGTTTTTTATTCTTCATTCATTTTAAGTCTTTCAAAGTTGCCTTTGAATGTTTGTAGCTTGGCCTAATTTACCTTGTCATCACCTTCATATATGTTCTTTAATTTATTTCAAATATATTGTGTATTTTGACAATGCATCACTTTAAAAAACTCAGAGTTAGATAATCCACATAGAAAAACATTATTATCCTTGGCAATGCTTTCATATTCTTTATTGATAGCCTAATTAGTAGGAGTTGTAGTAGGATCTATATATCCATTTACAATAGACATCCATACATCAAACCTTAATGAAGATAAATATGTTTCCATTATAATGCTAAAAAATTCATATTTTGATCCATCAAAGAGAGGTGATTTGTTTGAGGAAGAGCCTTATTGACTAGCCATTCAAGTGGACTATCCAAGATCTACATAAGCTAATCAAGCTTCTTATAAGGGACTAGGGATCTAAAACCAATTATTGGAACATAGTTATCTATTGAGAGTGGGGAGTGAATTAGTAGATTGATTAAATTAGTCTTTTTATCTTTTTAATGCAAATTAAAACATATATGTAGAGATCCCACACATAAAAATTGACACAACACCATATGTATATGTGGAAACCCAATATGGGAAAAACCATGGTGAGATGGATGCTATAATATATTGTTCTGATCAAGAATCATAATCAAAACCTCACTAGTTACAATATTTAAGGCCACTGACCCTAAGGAGACACTAATGCCCTAACTTAAGATCACCTACTGTAAGGAAGCACAAACTTATCTTATCTCATGGCACCCATCAGTAAGATCTATATTCAAAATATTGAACTACAAATCTATATTATAATGTTGATTCATAAATGAATCCAATTCAATTCTCTTTTACAAGTCTAGTCTATAAATTCTCATTCTTTACACATCTCTCTCTTCTCTTCCTCTCTACCCCTCTATCTCTATGTCTCTATATTTCTTCATTTGACACACTTCATCAATTTCTTCCACTCTACCTCTCTCTCTCTCTCTCTCTCTCTCTCTCTCTCTCTCTCTCTCTCTCTCTCTCTCTCTCTCTCTCTCTCTCTCTCTCTCCCCCCTCTCTCTCTCTCTCTCAATTCTATGCTCTTTGATAACAATAACTCTGGTAGAATTTTATGTATCCTAGATCAATCACACACACACACACACAAACACACACACACACACACACACACACACACACACACACACACACACACACACACACACACACACACACACACACACACACACACACACACACACACACACACACACACACACACACACACACAAACACACACACACACACACACACACACACACACACACACACATAAAGAGAGAGAGAGAGAGAGAGAGAGAGAGAGAGAGAGAGAGAGAGAGAGAGAGAGAGAGAGTATTTTATCTATGTTTTTTCATCTTCTTTGTGTGTGTGTGTGTGTGATTTTTTTATCTATGTTTTTTCATCTTCTTTGTGTTCATACTTATTTGCTAACACATCACA
>JARHVA010001410.1:1675000-1907500 GCA_037957365.1 Torreya grandis | reverse complement strand
GTAAGGATGGATTTATTCATGTTTAATTTGTAATACATGCACTGGATCATGATTCACATACTGAGACCCAATTTCACATACTCAAACTCAAGTTCATAGGCTTCACTTCCTAGGTAAGTCTAGGTATGCTTCTTTTTCCTTCATCTTAGTCATTTCACTTTATTGAATTTATAGAATAAAAGGGGGAAATTTAATTGCCTAAAATTGGTATTTGAGTGTTAAGAGTGATAATTGAGACTAATCATCCATAACTTAGCCCTAGACCTATCCTAGTTCCTATTGTCACACATATCCAACATTTGTGTAGGCCATATATGTCCCTAGTCATCTCAAAATGAATCCCAAACCCTCATTTTATAATCATGGCCCTTCGTGCCTAGTATTATACCAATTAGACACTATCTACCTAATTTTATACTAGTTGGAGACTAGAACAATATTAAGGACACTAGTGCCACATAGTGCTAGTGTCCCTAAAATTATGCTAATGTATGTTACCATATCATTTCCCAAACAAACATCTTTTCAAAACTAAATCCTTTTAAGGTTAGACAAAACATATTTTATCATCACATAAGTAATATAATAGTATAAATACATTAATTTTATCCCTCTAAACATTATATGTAAATTAGATATAAAATACACATTCAAACATAGAGTAATTCAAGCATAATTAAGGTTATCAATCCTTATTTTCCCCTACTTCTGCATACCAATATATACAATAGCGCCAAGCTTAGATTTTATGGATTTAAAATATCAAGAATATTCAAGGCACTCAAGGAAACTCTCACACTAGAATCACTTGCACTTTCACTAGCACTTAAGTGGGGGGAACTATATCAAGCTTGATCCATTCTCAAAGTATTGGTATGTAGTAAAATATATTCATAGTAGGGTGTTGAGGATGTCTAACCTACCCTACTAATGAACTCACTTTTTAGCTCATGTTATAATTACATAGAGGATTAGGGTTTGCATAATAAATCAATCATTATAAGTAAAATAGTGTTCCAAAACTCATGCGTACAAGAAAAAACCCAAATATGTAGACACAGTGTATTGTGAAGCTCAAGAGATTCATGAAAAGAGGACACTAATAATCATTCTACTTTTCAATTGTAGAAATACTATTAAAGAGAATTTATGATAGTAGGACCTAGTTTATGACACTTAAACTAGGTCCCATCCTAGTTTATAAACTCATATCATCCATATCAGGTGTTTTCTAGCTAAGTCATTACTTGTAATATTTATTACTATTTTTAAAAAAGTTAAAGCTTATAAATTTTGTAAAAAATACATGGTTGTATTTATTAAATGTTATTTACCTAATTTAGTCTACTATGTTCTTTAATAAATACAGGATTTACATTCAACTAAGTCCTAAAATGTTAAAACACACTGCAACAAGAGCATACACCTCCACTAAGCTATACCTCTAACCAACCTCTTAGGGATATCCTTACTTATGAAGTCCCTAACCTTGACATCTCCAAAATTATTCTAGTTTATCAATTACCTACATGAACCTTGATTCAAGGTGTTTTCACATACACTCCACCAATTTAAGATATTAACCCACCCCTTTACCACCTTAGGTTATGTTCCTCCCACATACACCCATCCTTATCAAGTTGCCAACCCTTATATGTCTAATTATATTCCTCCCTATTTTCATATGTTTTCCAAAACTACTTATTTGGATAACTATTTTTTAGATTACTCTACTTTACCCTATCAAGCCTCTCCCATTCCTCCTAGTGGTTATTCAAACAACTCCAATGTGATCCACTTGTATAGTATACTTTAGCCATGTAATTAACTAGCTTTAAAAACATGGGTACCTATGCCAAGTGCCTTAAGGAACCCCTAAATATCAACATATTAGGATTCCTTAATCTACATCCCTTACCATACCTTCTCAATTTCAAATGTAAGGGATATCCCAATGCACATGTCAAGGCTTACATAATGGCTATTAGTGAAATCCTACATTGGGATGGGATTGTTGCCAATTTTTTCCATAAAACCCTAGAATAAATAGATCTTGATAGTTATTACCACCTTCCTGATAAGTTCATTCATTCTTTTAGATAATTTATGGTTGAATTTATTAAGGCCTTTGAAATGAACAAACTTATCGAGACTATCATTTAGGAATTCCTTCATATCAAATAAGAACATAATGAGTCATCTACCCATTTCATCATGAGATGGTGACATGTTCTATATTCATCTAATAGTATGCTTCACATGTTCCAAAGGTAATTATGAAACATTTTAATTCACTCCCTTAACAAAGAAAGGAGGGATTCCAAAATTTCCATTATCAATATTATGAAGTAGATCTTAAAAGTGCCTTACAGATTGATTAGGTAACCATTGATAGTGATCATTAAACATATGGGTCAGATGGATGAATTATCACTCCAAGATAAAAAATTGATGTTTTGAAAATATGAGACATAACACTATCAATAATCAAGGCCCCAAAATCCTTAATCAAAACAATAACACCACCATTGATAGATTGACTGACCAGGGGAAAAATCCAAACCTAGTGAATCATAATTAGTTTCCACACATGAACAACACTAACATGAATAATAATTTAGGTAATAAAAACTAAAACCATACAAATATATTTCATACAATTAACTTTATTCGACCTCCACCCTATAATATATCGTATTAGAACTAAAATTAGAACCAATTTTAACATTTTGAGTATTTTTTATAGTTTCAAAATCAAAGGAATAATCAATAAGGGTTTTGTCAACAATAGAAAATTAGATGCCAAGGGAGTATAATACCAACATATTATATCTATTATATTGTTTCATCATTAATGATACTTTAAATTATATGTATTATAATAAATTCGTCCAAAGTCTCCATAAAAATTAGAGGCAATATTTTGTGGACATGTTCCTATAGACATTATTTCTAAATTATTTAGCACCTCAATTTTATAATCTTACAAAACTTATACCTTGGCTATTCCTCTTAGTTCTAGGCATTTCCTCATTTTATAATTATCACATTTTATCTCTCTTTCACCCATTGGCCTATCTCTTAGTTTAACAAATATTATGTTGATTAGCCATGCCTTCTATCTTACTCAAAATGCTTTAAACCTACTTTATAATCTATATATTCCAGTATCAAATATGTCATTAGGTATTCAAAACATGAATTTAATGGTTGAAGCATCACATGAGACAAATTTTTTGTACACCAAAATATTGTTAAAACATGATCAAATCATATAATAAGAATATTGTAAGAGACAAGCCAAGTGGAGTAAAACAAATCTTCATTTTTAGAATCTAGTTCAAGTAGAGAATATGTATAGAAGAGAAAGTAACTCCTAAAATGGTGTTTAAATCACCCCTAGAATAAAAATTTAACTCCTCTAAAAAATTTGGTCAAAGGATCCTAGAATAGTGGTGTAACTCTTCCACAAAAGGTGGTTAAAGGAGTTACATCCTAGTTTTCAGTCAAACCTATGATGCCTATGACACACTAACTCCACCTAAGCAAGCATATTTCCAAATTTAGGAAAATTTCATATGATCAAATATAATATTCCCAAACAAATAAATTCTAGAGAATAAACACCTACACTAACATCACCCCCCTCATAAGCACAACTTATGTAGGTAGTGTGAGATAAAAATGGGTCCTAGAAACTAGACTTGATCAAGTAACCATGCACAAATCAATCTCTCATAAAACTCATAATAAAACCCCCACCCCCCAAAAATATAGGGACATAGAATAATATAAGAGGCTATAATCCCCACTAAATATGCCATTGCTTTTAACGTAGACTAAGTAACATAGGAATCTAAAGACAATGTTAGCTTCTATCATTAGTGCATAACATAAAAATAAATCAAAGACAACTAAAATTATAACCCTATGTACTTTGGTGAGAAAATGAATAACAAATAAAGAAACAAGAATAAGATAGAAAAACCATTTTACATTCCTTGAGAGCCTCACTTTCTAATCTACATATAAACATGTTTGTACTTGATTTATGAATAATTGATCTTTGGAAATGTTTGTGCTTCATGGGTAGTATCTCCCCTTGTTCACTTGTGGTTTATATTGGCAAATGAAATGATTATGAATATTTCTCTCATCAATTATGCATAATAAGTTTGACTTGAGAAATTTTTTGAAGGTGTGTGATGACATTACTATTTATAATTTTTATAAATGATAATGATTTATTACCATCCATCTTAAGATGAGGATCAAGGACCCAAAATGGCTCCTAAATCTCCATGATGAGTAACATGGGTCATGTAATAATAGGATATACTTTTTAATAAGGGATGATATTTGGAATATTTGTAAGAAGGGATAATATTTGTAAGCTTTGATGGGCCTTGCCTTTTGATTTGAATATTAAACTAAAAAGTTTATTATATAATGAGGATAAATAAGAATATTAATTTTATAATGTTTGTAATATGTTCATTCCATGTAACCTCATTTATAGAAGAATATTAGCTAACTAATTTATCTTAATTAACTAATATAATGTGAAGTGATTTTTAAAAGTCAAAGAATCATTTGACATAATTAATCTCAAAACATCTCTTGCACAATCATAATTTAAATTGAAATGAATTAAGTGAAGCTGATGGATGTATATAATACATTTCCCCAGTCAAGGATACACTAATATTTTATATAAGATACACTCAAAGTACCTAGAAGAATTTATATATTTAAGTGATTTTTATGATTAATTTGTGTTGTTTGATATAAATCATTATGATGTTCATTTAGACCTAGAAGTGGATAAAAAATAGTGTCTACATTTACCCCTATTTGATAGTGTGTTGAGAGACACATGCATAGTAACAACTTTTCAAAGAATGAAAAAATAATTAAGAATAAAAAAATAATAATGATTGAAAAATGATGCTCCAAACAAAGTTTGGGAGTTGTATGATACCCCTATAGGGAGTGGATGAAACACAAGATTGATGGATGGTCCCTTGAAAATAAGTAAGAATAATAACTAAACTAACCCATGGATGAGATTAATCCAATCAAGATATTGTTTGCATGTGCTGATTTACCATGATGAGAATAGAATTAATGTGTTGACAATTGTAGGTTATTATGAGCCAATAGCTATAGGTTCATGCCCCAAAGGTCATCTAGATTAAATAATTATTTTACCCCAACACAATGGATTTCATCATGATAAATTGGCTATACCATAATAGGATGGATTAGAAATCATAACGGAAGGATTTAACTTGTTAAAAAAATTAAATATGAGTGGGCATAAACATAGGTATGATGGTATAATGAATTTTTAAACACTAAAGAATCCACAACAAACCAAGAACATGAAGATGCACAAAGGGATGAGAGATATGATTGAAATATAATAATAGTGACAATAATAATTTATTAATGTGTATGATTTAGCTATAAATAACAATGTAGATATGCTCATCTTGATTAGCATTGATACAACTAGAATTTTCAATTGGTTTTGATTTGATCAAATAATATGAGATAATTGCCAAAATGAACAATGGAAATTATTGTGACACCATTGATTTTTATACTTTTTATGTATTACTTAATGTATCATATGATGGTATTCACGTAATGTGCATAAGTATTGACCCTTGATCCAATATACAATTGATAACAATGCACTAACGAGAAAAACCATGATGATAATGTTGGCATATGAATATGGATGGACTCAATTAAAATACACAAGGAATCACCCTATGAATTCATATGAAATAATTCAAGGTGACAATAAGGAAATAAAATAAATAGGAAAAAAACAAACAAACAACTAAACAAACACACACATCTTGAAAATAAAATCAATATAAATCCTATTGTCATTAACCAAGTCCATACCCACGTGTGAAGGCTCAATGGAATAATAAACCAATGGTTCTAGTAAGCACATTTATATACAATTGAACAACATGTGGGGATAAGATATCCCAAATAATATACATGCTTTAATTTTATCTAACAAGGTGAAATCTACAATCTTGGCCTAAAAGTGGGAATTTAATGGTGCCCCTAAGCAAGACTACATGCACATGGAAGGACACATCCCCAGAGATAATTGGCATAAAAGTGAGAATCGAAACCAACCACAAAATTTATCCTATAGAAAACATTTTGGAAGGACACATCATAATTATTTTAAGATAATTATCTCAATGACTAAGTTACCCTAAAGTGGGTATATTTAAGATTGTTTACTAGGTTTAACACAAGACAATGTTTTTTAGATTTTGGGGGTTCATATCTCTCTAGGAGATTGTAAGCCATTTTAAAATGTTTAAATTTTGTGGCTATATATATATATATATATATATATATATGGAGATTGGAATAGTTTTCCAATTTTTAATATTTTACAGTTTTATATCTATCATGGAGATTAGAATCCTTTTCCATTTTTTAGGATTTTATGGCTTTATATATCTTAGGAAGATTGGAAGCCTTTCCTAATTTTTAGGTATTTTTATTATTTTGATTAATTTTGGAATGTTTGGGTATCTTAAATCAATGGATATTATACAAAATATAAAATAGTGTGAACTTGCCAAATGGCGAGAGCATGGATATGATTGATCACAAAATGGTAATAGTGTTGTCTTAGATTATTCACAAAATGATGACAGCATTGGTAGGAAGGGTGGTTGAGCTAAACTAAAAAAATACTAAGTATTGCCTACATATTTTGAATGGACTTCAAGACAATTTAGGTCACCTATAACATAAGATACTATGAATCAATAGTAGGGTGAAGGATAAAAATATAATAAGATGGGAGAACTAGTATAGGAATTGATATAGGAACTGGTACAAATTGGCATAAGATTGGAACAAATAGTAAAGTATTGGAACAAATGGTATAGGATTGGAAAAAATAGTACAAGTACATGATTTGGTCCTTAATGGGAATGAGGTTTCCCCTAAGTGTCAATGTAATTATAGATAAAAAATTATTTCTCTTCCTCTTTTATATTTTTAATTATTTTTATTTTTTTTAAGTTTTTATAGCATCTCAACTCAATGGAGGATTATGATATGAAATATTGATTCTTTATTATCTAACCAATACCTACTAAAAATGGTGGATCTTTCAAGAGGAAATATCTAATGTAAATTTATTATTATTGTTGTGATATTCATTAGTTATTCATTTTTATTCTTCCAAACCTCTAAACAAGATGTCTTTATATCATCTATAAAAAATAGTGTCGTTAAGAAGGGTAGGGAGGGGTAGGCATGGGCTAAATTGTTTGATTAGATAATGGAACATAGATATTTAATGGATAAGGATCACAATGGAATGTATGATGAATATTTGGATTTTATGTCACACACATTATTTTTTATTCTATATTTGTCTTGATTTTGGTTGTGGTTGGGCCAATATTGAATTCATTAATGTCTTCATCAAGAAACAAGGAATGGATTAGCTTAGCTATTGAAACCTTTAAGTATTTTTCACCAATAAAATATTCTTAATTTATTAGTAGAGGAGCATCAAAACATGCTAAATATGAGGATAGTTGTGAGATACTTCATGTGCATAGATATTTTATCATAAAATATAGGAAATTGGATGATAGAAACATAAGATGCATTAATTATTATGCATTATTGAGTAATTTAAGAACAACTAGTATTGAATAAAATGAAATAATTCATTTAGTATAGTTAAGATAGAAAGTAACCAAGAAATTACATATGAGAGCACATGAAATTAACATAAAAATAAATCATATAGGTAACCATAACAAGATAATCTCTATTGATCTCTTCTAAAAGTGGAACCCTCTTCTTATTATAAACAAAAGTATATATAGACATTTCCATTATATGAATGGTCATCTTCTTCTCATACTTGGTGCCAAATGTGGAGTATTTTCATATTCTATCTTATTAAAACTCATGAGGATAAGACAAAATAGGTTATATAATGACAAAATGAGTACATAATGCATATATATCAAACAAATATCCTACATAACTTTATAATCGACATTATTTTACCAACACTTTCTCAAACACAAAATGTTCTCATCCGAAGACAATATCATAGGATATTATAAAATACATAATTTATAGGGAGCTAAATAAATGATTAGACATGTAAGAGTTTCATTAATTTCTCAAGGTGTCATTTCTAGTTTTCACCTCTTGCACACTACTTAGCCACCATTTTAGGTTTTCAATTAATAATATTGGTAGTATGGATTAAGCCTATAGCCACTCACCTACACTAGTAGAATAGTTCCCTACAGATATCTCAAAACAGTGGTTCTTTTTTATGATATTTTGTGTATAATATAATTCCCTTTCCACTTGATCTATAATTTACCCAAAAATGTTGTGAAGTGACTAGAATATAACAAAACTAATTGATCTTTGTGAAATTCCTTATGTTATAGGTTCCTATCATACCATGATTTCTAAATCTACTTATGTACTTCTTGCATCCAAGATGATTTTCATCATACTCATCCATTTGATTCAATTCATGAAGCTTGTTTGTGAGAGACTCATGATCCCCTAGTCTCATAACCATTGTAATCTATAGACTAGGTACCAAATATTCCATAGGAATTACTACTTCAATCCCATATACTAACTAAAATGTATTAAAAACTCTAGCCCTCTTATAGTGTGTTTGATAAGCCTAATAATTATAGGAATGCAATCTTCCAAATCATCCCTCTTGACATCATAGATCTTTATCAACATATTGACCAACACTTTATTAAAATACTCTACTTGTTTGTTATCTTTTAGATGGTATGCAATAATTTTATGATGGGAAATCATGAATTATTTAGTAAGAGATTTGATATTAATATTGAATAATTTTGTTGCTCTATCACTGAATAGCTTGATGGGTCATCAAAATTGTGTGATATATATTCTTTTAAAGGAACTTTGTTTCATTATTCACCCCATAGTTGGTTGTTGTAATACCTTCAACCCATTTTGTAAATTAATATATCATAGTGATAATATATTGAGCTTTCTTGTATTTACTTATGGGAATGATAGTCCTACAAAATTGATGCCTCACTATTCAAAAGGTTATTCAACTAATAAAGGCTGTAAGGTCATTTCATCCTTCTAGTGTGGCTTACCTATTCATTGGCATATATCATAATGATGTGCTACTCTATGTGCATCCTGAAAATGATTCAGTCACCATAATCTAATTTATAATAGTTCTTATGTAGTAGCTTCTCTGACAAAATGACCTCCTACTATTCCTTGGTGTGCTTCCTATAAGAGATATGTATGTTTGTGTTCCAAAATTACCCTACATAATACTTCATCCTTCTCCAAATGATACAAGATCCCATTTATAATAGTATATGAAAAAACTTTAGTGATAAACTACTTATTTTCTCTTTATTGGTAGTGTGCAAGGAATACCCCTTGTTTTAGGAAATTAAAATTTTCATTAAAATTCTTAGGTGTCATGGAAACTCAAAATAGATGGACATCAAGAGAATATTCTTTTAGTTATTCTATCTCTTCCCCATTCATGATGTAACTGAGATGATTTAGGTCAACATTTTCTTTACCTAGATTGATGTTGACACAAAATTTTAATTCTTGAAAGAGCATTAGTCATCTTGAAATTCATCCTCTAAGCATAAGATTATTAACTAGGTATCGTAGAGATTGATGATCTATGAAAAATTCAAATGGTATTATAAGAAGATAATGTCTAAATTTATGCAATATGAACATTATATCCAGTTCTTTGCTTCAGTTGGTGTGTTATTATCTCCTGTGTAGACAAATTTTAGCTTGAAAAATGTATGGGGTGGTCCAATAAACCATCTTATAGATGTGAAAACATAACACCAACTATGATACTACGAACATCAACATGTACATGAAAGGATTACTCCAATCTAAAAATATCATAATAGGTGCAATGACTAATCTCTGCTTCAGTTCTATGAAATCTACTTCACACTTAGAGGTCCATACAAACTTCATACCTTTGTGTAATGAATAATCCAATGGGAAAGAAATAGTTGCATATCCCTTGATTAACTTCCAAAAGTAACCTATGTGGCCAAGAAATGATTATACTTTTATTGAGATGACTAGTGGGGGTAGACTAATAATGACTATAATTTTGGCGTGGTCTACCAATATCCCTTCACTACACACCACATGACCTAACAATATACCAAAGATTTATAAATAAGCATTTTTTCAAAATTAAGGCAATATACAAAGTTTGGCAGTGTTTAAGCATGAGGTGTAACTTGGACAAGTGATATTTAAATAAAGAGAATACTACCTAATCATATAGATATTCTTTAAGGAAGTCATCAATGAAATCCTTAAAGGTAGTCACCATTACTCTAAAAAAAACATTAGGTTTTTTATTAAGGGCAAAAGGATTTCTCTTTTATGTAAAGTATCCCTATTCCATGGTAAAATTTGTTTTATCTCTATCTTTTTATATGATGGGTATTTGATGATACCCACTAAACCCATCTATGAAGTAGTAAACTTCATGACCTATGATAGATTCTAAAACTTCATCTATGAAGGGAATACAAAATGGATCATTCACATATGCATTATTCAAAATTAAATAGTCACCACATAAATTGATCTCCCCTAATTTTTAGGTTTGTACTACCATGGGACTAACCCAATCTAACTTTTATATAGGATAGAATATACATACTTCATACATTTTTTCAAGTTCAGCCTTTACTTTCAACTTCATGTTTGGATTCAACTTATATGGCCTTTTAGTTATGGTTCGTGTGCATCCCTTGAGCTCAATATGCATTTCACCTAGTGAAGGATATACTCCTCTGACTTCTAAATTTTTTGTGTGAAACACATCTTGATAATCCTACAGGAGTTACATAGCTTCTAAAACTCTGGATTCAATCCAATAGTCACCCATATATGCCAATTTAAGAATCTCCTCACTTATAATTTTTTCACATTATTTTTAATATGTTGTTAATAAATCTTGCACTTCTCCTCAGCAACAGATTCTCAAAGAATTATTTTCCCTTCTAGTTATGAAATCTATATGTTGTATAACTTTTCATCTTCACTGGGTCTTACATCTGGATCCTTTAATGATTCTACTAGCCATTCAGGTTTGAATAAATTAGTTAGATAGATATCACCATTAGTATCTAAATCCTCATTTTACTCCTTTTCATTATTTATTCGGTGGCATGGTTGTCTAATAAATTATTCTTCCATCTTGGTAGCTTTATATTTTCATAGTGTTGTATTTAGATTATAGGATGCCTTGTTATACGCAGTAGACTCCATCATTATGATTAAATCATATACACACCCATGACATAGAAAATGATTGATTTTGATTAGCATATTATGAACCACATGATTCTCATCTTCAAACACATAAGTTTATATAAACTCATTCTACACTTGTGCCCACTGCTTTGTCTCCCTCTTGCATTCTTGATGCATATACCAAGGTGATGGTAAAGGGGAAAGTGTGTAATGACAGATATGAATCCATTACTTAGGTGGTACATGTTCTTCAGTCTAAACCACAACACATTTTTGGATATGGATTTCACGCCACTCACCTTCCCAAAATAAATCCCAATTACTTATGATTACCTATAGAAGTTGAAATCTAATAATCATAATTTTACACGCATCATCCAAATCAAGTTGATTATTTTTATGAACTATCTACCATGTTGTTATAACTCCCTTTAATGAATAATTAAAGGTACTAACATGTTGATTGATCATAGGCACATGCTCTTGTAAGTTTAGAATGAATTGATTGATATCCTTGGTTGTAAAGTATTCAAGAAGTTATCCTTCATTAGCAAATACCATTATCATAGGTCAGAATTCATGATCACCACAAGCCCATTTGAGTAGATGAATATTTAAGTCTTTGTTTATAGATGAAGCTATTTCCAAAGTCAAGGTGCCTTCTTTGGTTAACTCTATATAAACCTAAATATGATCATATGTTTGATATAAAAATCAATTTCTAAGCAAGTAGGTGATTTAACAGACATGGAGGCACAATATTCTATGACAAAATAGGGTACTAATAAATGATTAATTGATGGTTTAGAATTATATGATTTATGTATTTAACTATTTAGTTACTAAAGATTACACCTAAGGTTTATTATGCCCATATAATAAGTTGCACTCGGTTGCATGCAAAGCCTCTGAGTTATCCTTAAAGTTTACCTTCATCCAGCTAGTTTCTCATACAACATAAGGAGACTCTAATTTAGACAAAATGATGAAGAATTTGTGAAAATTATTTAAAGGAATGACTATAATATTATCTCCCTGATGCACATCTAACTAATTTTTCATATTATTTATAGTCATCTAACCATCATATGCCCATATATTACCAATCAACACAAGATAATGAGTTTCTATTAACTTTATATTGATGAATTCAAAGTCACCTCACAGGTTTAATTTTTTGAAAGTGATCTCAATGTCTTCTAACTAACTAATTGGTTCAACTCTTCCATAGTTTACTAAACTCATAGTCACTGGGCTGTAACTAAGAACTAGCCATCCAATTGCCTCCCATGTAGACTTGGGGATCATGTTAATCATGTTTCCAAAATCAAAGATAGCATTTGGAATTTTATATCCTCCAAATTTAATGTTGATTCACACACCTACATCCCATGGCTTATTTTTTACATACTAAACAATTTTTTTGTCTTCTATTTCCCTCATTGTGAACATTCTAGTAAATTATCTAGCATATTTTTAATGTTCTAAGAAATATATTCATTATGCAATGTACTTAGTAGCTTTAGTAAATATGCTAGCATAGTATCAACTCCATCCTACTACATAATGCACACAATATAACCATACATTTGGACATCTACTATTGTAGTATCTCCTTTAGTAGTGGCTTTTTATTGAATATTCTTCAACAATTATATAGCTTCATAAATCAACTCCTTTTCTAAAACTGGGTCTAGGTATTTATCCTATTTCACTTTCTAGATTTCCTATTCAAGAGGCATTTTGAGAGGAGGCAATCCTCTCTCTATGTTTGGGTGTCTTTTAATAACATTAAAAAATGCATCATCCTTAGGCTAAAATTTACCATGTTAACATTTTTGATGGCCTTTTCTTTTATTTTCCAAAGTAATATACTCTTATATCTTGTGTTTCTCATATACTCTATAATATGCATAGTAAGATTGTCTTTGGGGATTAAAAGGATAATTACACTACACATTACTATACTCTCCACATAAGTAACATTTCAAAAGAGGGAATTAGTAATTATTTCCTTTGCCATCTTGATGGTCCCCTTAGTATCCACCCCTAGATCCTCCTCTGTTCAATTGATAGCTTCCTCTATAGCCTCATTGTTGTTGTGTTATGCTCTAATTCTGATTCTATTGGGTATTATCTCCAATACCACATTATTGTTGTATAATTGGTAGACTCCAACTAGTTTGTTGATGTTTCATCATTAATAGATTCCAAGGTGCTGAGTATTGGTATTTTGGTGATGCTGGTGTCCAACGTAGTGAAGGATGATTCCATCCGATCAGAACTTGAGGTTAGTATTTAAGTGAGTAGGGAATCCATTACAAATTTATTTAGTTTTCATAGAACTTATCAATCTCTAGGCTTATAATCTTTTTTTTCAATAAGGACACTTGATATGTAGTGACTATGAATACATTCTTTGTAATATCCTTTTTGAGTTCTTGTAAATCCATACAATTATTTTTATCATGATTATGTAATTTACAAAAATTATAATACAAACTCTGTGTTATTTTTACATGTTGTTGAAAGAGATGGCACTATGTTATTGCATGCCCCACTATTTTATATATTTTATATAATTTTATCTTAATTTAGGATAATCATTTCTATGAGGTCCTTATTTCCCACACTCCATGCAACATAGACTTATATTAGGCTTATCTAATTCATGATATTATTTCATCCTCTTCATAAAATCTTGCAATGTATTTTCAATTTTAGAACTAACTATGTGAGCTATCCTTTAATCTTTAATTTTCTCCACCCAGATAAAAGTAGCTCTATCATATGCCTTTATATCAAATTACCTCTTCTTTATAGAAAACATGATCTTGGATCGTAGGACTTTAAAAAACCATGCAACCTTATATTTATATTCTACGGAAAACTCCAACTTATTCATAACATCTAATAACTTGAAATCATAATCATAGACTGATTCTCCTAACTTATACCTAATCTCCTTTAGGTATTGAATAGTCTAACTTGTATATTTATTTATTTTAAATTATGCAGTAATCCACTCCTTAAAATGATATATATTTTCTTGACCAATATCTCTATGATATATAAAATTAAGTGATCTTCCATTTATTTCCCTAATTAATTTTTACTTTTTTTTATCCTCATTGGTAGTAACTTTAGCTTGTCATTTCATCTTAGATGTTTGTAAATATTACTCAGGGTTTGTAGACCCATCATATGGTGCCAGGTTTATAAATGCTCTTAAAGTAACCATATTATAAACTAGTGTTGAGAGGATATGTTATGTAGCTATTATAGTGGGAGATTAAATTTTGAGTAATATTCCCTATACATTAAGAATATTTACATGTGTACTAGGAGAGTTTATCTATGCACTCTACTTTTCTTTATTTTTGCTTTTCTCTGCTTAATTTCAAAGAACCCTATGACCTTCAAAACCTTTTGAATTGAGGTTTTTTCAATTTTAGTACCCAAATGATGTAATTTATTTAAAAATAGATGTTCCCAACTACTATCTACCTATCTTTCCAATTGAAAATGTTTACTAGAATATAAAAAATTGGGTTACGGGGATGTGTACTCTTCTAGTAAATGATTCTTTCCTACAACTTCTCTTTTCATGCTTGAACCTGTAATTACTCTATGACTTTGTCTTATTTATTTTATTAATACTTTAAATATTTATTTTGGTAATACTCATTCTTGTATCTACGCACTACATCTATCAACTAACTGATCTACCTATACACTACTCTCATCTTTATCTTTGAACATCTCTTCTTCTTCTTGCTCTTTGTCACTTATTTATTTTTATTAGAATTTGTCTTCTTTCATCTCATCTTTCTTAATTCTACATTATTCATCTATTTATTATCATTCATCACTTCTCCCTAATTTTTCTACAACTATTTTACTTTTACTCTTAACTCTACTCGTATCTACCTAGGTATTTTTATATTTATTCCATCTATTATGTTAACACAACTCATGTTCTAAATTTAGACTCTTCTTCTAACTCTTCTTCTCTCATTTTTCCATTTTAGATTTAGTTCCAATCCTTATCTTCTCATCTAATCATCATTCATGTTCATATGACACACACCCCCTTATGCCCAAAGTGACTCCATATTGGTTGGAGTACAACCAACATATTCATTATGATAGGTAGTTGCTACAAATATTTCCCTCAAATTCTTCTAGTGAATAAGTCCTTCACAACTTCAAAAGTTATGTATCTTCACACTACAAACTTAGTTATATATCCATCTACTGTAGTAGCAACCCAATGATCTATTGCTTTTGTATAGTCAATTTTTAAGCTCTACTACTAGTTTATGTTTTCTTCAATCTAGATTATAGTTTCTTCCATCCTTGGTATAAATTAACAATATTCTAACCATGCTAACAACTTATCTAGAAATTTAGAGAACTCGCACTGGAATATTTTGTAAATTTATCCATAGGTATGATCTCAAATGATCTCCAGAACTATAAGACTAGTCCTTCTTTATTCTTCTTCTACAAAATTACATATCCTTTAATCCAACCATATCTCAATATATCTTTGCCTTGGTAACCATCTTAGAATACTTTCCTCTAAAAATAGTTTCCATACTCATTAAACCATTGTTATTAGAGGTTCTATAAGCATTAGAACATGCTAAGTATGAGGATAGTTATGAGATACTTAATTCATGTAGAATATTCTATCATAAAATATAGGAAATTAAATGATCAAAATGTAAGATGCATTAATTATTTTTTGTTATTGAGCAATGTAACAACAATTAGTATTATATAAAGTAAAATAATGCATTAATAATAGTTCAAATAAAAAGTAACCAAGACATTAAACATGAGAGTGAATGAAAGGAACATAATAAGAAATCATACAAGTAACCATAACCATATAATCTCTATCGATCTCTTCTAAAAGCATAACCCTCTTTTTATTACAAATAAAAGTATATATAGACATTTTCAATCTATGAATATTAATATTATTCTCATACTTGGCACCAAAAGTGGAGTCTTTTCATATTATAGCTTATTATAACTCATGAAGATAAGACAAAATAGGCTATACAATGACAAAATGAGTGCACAACATGTAAATATCAAACAAATATCTTGCACAGCTTTACAGTCCACATTCTTCTACTAGCATAGTTATTCTAATTTTAAATTTCCAATAAAACCTTGGATAAGGTTTCACTAAGGGATTTTGATAACATATTTTGATTGTTCCTTATCACCTTAAGTAAGGTTTCACTAAAAAATTCTAATTTTTTTATTTTTATTTATGATCTAGTGCTTCAAACAATATTTTAATATAAAATGATAAATTTAAACTTTGATTATTCTTAGCTCCTCAAGAAAGGTTTCACTAGGATATTTTTCCTCTACCTAGATATTATGTTGGTCCCCCAGAAACTCTACCACTAAGATGTCATCATGGAAATCTTTCAACAATATGTGAATCTAGAAGTCCTAATCAATGTTTTTGGGAGGTGGAATGTAAATAGAATGGTTAGACTGATTATTGGTAAATACATGTGTACATGAAATGGAGAGCTAAAAGGAAACACAATTATCATATAGGCTATTAGGATAACTTATGTTAATGTTGAAGGAAATGTCCTTGAAAATCATAGAAGGATCATAAATGCTCTTAATTAGATATGTTGGAAATGTGGAGGCAATCTCACAACATCCACTAATATATTATTATTTTGAAGCTAATTTTGACTTGAAAGGATATGAATATAATTTTGATACTAATGTTGATTCTTATTTTGATTCTAAATATGATATTAGTTTTAGAATGAAACCCAATTCTAATATTAGTTCTAGAATAGAACTTGGTTCTTATTCAATGTTGTCCACAATACCTTATTCACATTTCACTTAGAAATTAAGGATTTTGGATGAATAAATGTTAATAAATGGGTGACTTTGGGAAATGAAAAAATAATGGGTTTTTCAAATATGGGTAATATGTCAAATAAAGGTTTTTCATTAAATAAAGGTGGATCATCTATAGTTTAAATTTGGTCAAACTTTGGTGATTCAACATAAATGAAAATAATGATTTGACTATATTTATTTTTCTTTAGAAGTAGACATGTTTGATCATGGTTCATAATGAGATCATGACATATGTTGATTGTGTAGTTATCAGACTTAATAACACTTGGATCTTTAATAGTTAATGGTTCTAGGCTAGGTAAAGCCATAATAGGTCTAGAATTTTATCCTTTTTGAGGTGTCTCTTTAGGAGATCTAATAAAATAGAGTAAGACCTATTTTGTAAATCCATCTAGAATTTTATCACCCATTTTCGATATCTGAAAAGGTTGTCATCTTTGCTATCAAATAGTTTTTGATTGAATTATTATTATTCATATTATGTACTTGACAAAATATTTAGGAGGCATTACTTATGGAAAATGGTTGGTTGGATTTATTTCATCTATAAAACTAGTTTTCATTTTGGACTAATGTCTTAAGTGTCTATAATAGATGTAAAGTAGTGTATTTGTTAACTAAGCAAAGTGATTTGTTCAATTATTTTTGACAAAGGCCTAGCCATGCTAGAACAAGTTTAGGATCATGATATTTCATGACTCAAATTAACCTTATAAAAAATCCCCTAATCAATGGTACATGTGAGGGGAATTAGATGGAATAAATTAGCCCCAAAAAGGGTAGTCTTGGAATAGATGGAATGGTTTGGCCCAAAAAAGGGTGGTCTTGGCATAGAAATGAAATGGTTTGGCCCCAAAAAAGGTAGTCTTAACATAGAACTAAAATGGTTTGGCCCCAAAATTTGTGGTCTTGACATAGAAATGAAATGAGTTGTCCCCAAAAAGGTAAATTTTGGCACACATTATATTTAGATTTGGCCCCAAAAAGGCAAACTAGCACATATTAGAATGGGCCTAAGGAAGGGTGGTATTTCTTCAAATTAGAATAAGTTTTTCCCCAAAAAGGGTGAATTAGAAACTATTAGAATGGCCCCAAATGATTGAATTATTTGTACATATTGGAATATATTTATCCTTAAAAAGGGTGATCTTGACACAAATTAGATTTAGGTTTGGCCTCAAAAAGGGAAAATTGGCATAGATTAGAATGGGCCCAAAGGAGGTCAACCTTGGTCCAAATTGAAATAAGTTTGGCCCAAAAAGGGTGATTTCAACACACTATATTTATTTTTGTCCCCAAAAGGGGTAGTCTTGGTATAGATAATAATTAATTTTGTTTGTCCCTAAGTAGGGCAAATTAACACATATATGAAATTTAAATGAAAGAAAGGATGGATGTTGACTTTGTCATTCCCAATTGATAGTGTGGGAGATTGAAATTAAAGACCATAAATGGTTTGAAGTATCATGTAATTGATTCATAATTAGTTTGGAATGATATATAATTACATTATAATAGTATATAATGGCATTTCCACAATATATAATTGCATTGGCATGTTACATAATTCTATTAACATGGTATATAATTATATTAACATAGTATAGAATTGTATTGGCATGGTATATAATTAGTTTGTATTGTTATAAAATTTAAAGTTGAATTTTAGTTTGGTATACATTCAATGCTCTAATTAGGTCTATAAATATAAATATCAAAGTGGAATAGTTTTATCAATGTTTAAGTTTGGCAAGTTTGGCATAGGAATTGAAACTTTGGTTTTGAAAATGGTATTATGAATTAGAGTTGAAATTTAGGTTGGTTTTATCCTAAAAATAAGTTTGGTTTATATTGTCACTTTATTTGAAATCAAATGAATGACATTATGACATATATTAAATAATGACTTTGGAATTTGGTTTAACTTTGCAAAGAATGTTGACTTGGTTTGAAATACCAATTAGTTTGAGACAACACTTTTGGTTTAAATTTGGCACCCTAATGGCATGGTTTGAACAAGAAAGGAAAGTGTTGAAGACCAATTTCTAACACGTCACTTTGGTTTGACTAAGAATTTGGGAAGAGTAACACCTCATTATGTGTGTATAAAAAGGTTTTGGACTTAATTTAGTTGGTTTGATTTAGTCTAGAGTGTAAACTTGGTTTTGACATAACAATAAAGAAATAATACACAAGCATTATAAGGAGATTTAATAATCAACATGGGTTTACATCACATCCATTGAGAATTATGAAACATTTGCCTTGAGAGAGGATTAAAAGTTTAAATTTTCATTAAAGAAATTATTTTAAGTATTTGTTGAGTTTTTACACCTTCATTCTCCCTCAAGGTTAATACAATTAAGGTGATATTTGGGGGTTTCTAACCTTTTCACCCTTGAATCAATGAATTATCTATGGAAAATAGGCATCTACAAATAAATCTAAGATTGGGCCATTTATGATAGGGTCTTGTCCCTTCACAACAACTTTAGCCATAAGAGTCTCAGTGAAGTACTATCAGATTTGGGGTTTACTTACTATTTTTAAATGGGTTATCTAGATGGTCCCTATATACCTCATGGTATGTGGGTGAATATATATCAATAAATAAGTTTAATATCATTTCCAAGATTACTCCTTTTGAGGGTACCACACATTGACCTAAGACATTGGAAAGAACTCCTTAGGGTTAGTTTCCTCACATGACTTTGTGAAAGTAGAAAGCTAGGTCTTCATGATCGCAATGCTCCTAAATTTATATACCCCATAAGATAATTAGGTTTGGTATGATGTTGGGTGATGAAATCCTAGGTTATATCACCGTTAAATACTTATGGGAAGTTGATGAAATCCACCCCACTAAGTCAAAAAAATAATAATATAAACGTAAATAAAAACTTTTACATTTCTGAGCCACCTAAAAGGGGAAAACATACATTTAAAAACAACCCTAAAAGACAATCAAACAATCAAGATAACTTGCAATAAATTAAATAAATTTAAAATAAACAAGTTTGTTAAATACAGATTGAAGTGTGAATTTGTTTTAGTGCCCAAATCAAAAAGTGAGATAAAATTTGATTGTTTTGGACTCAAAATATAACTTATTTGGCTAGGGACCTACATTAAGCCAATTATTAGTTTTTTTAGGGGGTCTTTAGAAAAATAAAACCTACAATATTAGAAATCTCTTAAACAAAATATCTAAAAGTTAGAATATACATATGAAACTATAATAAAATAAACAAATGAAAATAAATAGTTCGTAAAATAATGGTATATGACAAACTATAACTTGGATCATTATGAAATTTGGAGATAATTTATATAAGCCAAATATGCATCCACTTTAAAACATTTAGTGGAAAAACATAGATATATAGATATATATATATATATATATATATATATATATATATATATATATATATATATATATATATATATATATATATATATATATATATAAACCTATTTAACAATATTTTTTGTTAAAAAAATAAATAGTGATTGATTTAAGCATATGTCCAAAATAAAGATCATAATTCTATGAAATTTGGATGGCATTCTATTAAGACAAATAAAAATCAGCATACCAAAATTTAGAGAAACCTAGTGAACCAATTAAAAATTATAGCTATTTTACTATCCATTTTTTCTTAATAAAATAAAAGAAAAGAGAAGGATTGGGAGAATAATAGGATGTGGAATGTGCAATATCATCCCCCAAGTGTGTCTTTATGTAGATCAATAATATAAGAAAGTTTAATCAAATTTTAGTAGATAAATATAAAGAAAATTAAGGACATAACTTCTCAATCCTAATCCCTAGGTTGAGATATATAATTAATAAACATGAAATGAAATTGGAAAGATAAAACTTGAAGATATTTTTGAGAATCAGTCTAAAATAGTTGAGCTCAGCTTATTGATGTATAGGTCTTCATCGATGATTGGATCTGTGTGTGATAATAACCTCTCCTTGTCTACACTTTATCTTGCCTTTGGCTTGGCATGAAAGAGTGATGAATATATCTCTCAATAATTATGCATATTAATTTTGTCTCGAGAAGCTTTTTGAAAGTGTATGAGGACCTTTCTATTTATATTTCTTAGAAATGAGGAGAATGATGTGAAAATCCATCTAAATATAAGGATCAAGGGCCCAAAATGCATCCTACATCTCCATGATGAGGAACAATGGTCATGTAATAAGAGTACATGCTTTGTAAGAAGGGATTAGCTTTGTAAGATTTTTAAGAAGGGATAAAATTTGTAAGCTTTGGTGGGTCTTACCATTTGTTTTTAATATTAAATTGGAAAGTTTCTTAGATGATGAGGATAAATAGAAATATTGATTTTCCTATATTTTTAATATGTGCATTCCTTGTAACCTCATTTATAGAATAAAATTATCTAATTAATTTATATTAATTAATTAATATAATGTGAAGTGACTTTTAAAATTAAAATAATAATTCAACATAATTAATCTTAAAAAGTCTCTTCCATAATCAAAATTTGACTCAAGATGAATTAAGTGAAGTTGACAGCCATGTAAAGTGAATTTCCCCAATCAAGGATGCACTAATGAATTTTATAAGATGAATTCCAAGTGCATAAAATAATTTAGACATTTCAATTATTTTAGGCATAACTTGCATTATTTGATATAAATCAATTTGATGTTTATTTAGACATGAAAGTGGATAAAAAGGAGTGTCTATAGACTATACCCCAAGAAGATCTCATAGATGAATGAACTTGATCTTAGTGAAGGGTTTGGTAAAGATATTTACAACATATTCTAAATATTTACAAAATCTCAAGGTGATGACCTAACCATGAATAAACTCTTAGATAAATGCATGTGAATTTGAATGTGTTTGGTCTGTTCATGCTAAACTAGATTCTTGCATATTTTTATAGTAATATGTTTGTCATAGTAGATGATGGTGGCCTACCTAAAAGGAAATCCAAACTTATATTGAATCCCCTAAATCTAAATAGCCTCAATAGTTGCATTAACATATCTCCTATACTCTACCTCTGTGGATGATATAAAAATAACATTTTTCTTATTACAAGAGTAAATGATAAGAGTATAGCCCACATAATTTTTTTAATGTGAATTATAATTTTGATTCTATGTATCTCCAGTCCAAACTAAATTAAAAAAAAAAAAACCAAATGAATCTATGTGTGAAATCTATATTGAATCCTAATTCTATAAGATCCCTAAATGTAGTGCATTATCTACTTGGTTTCTTTCTAGTGTATCTCTTGGAGATCCTACATGAATCATGAAATAATTCTTACCTCATATGAAATATCATGTTTGATATGAGTCAAATAAATGAGACTACTACAAGTTATCGATATCGAGTAGCATTTACCTAAGGTTTAGAATAATTCACCTCTATCTTGACTCCTGATAAAAATGGATTCATAGATGGATTACAATCAACCATGTGAAACTGAGCCAAAAGATCAAGAGCATTTTGGGGATATGTAAGTAAAATCCTTAAATTAGACTATGAAATCTTGATATAATGAAAGTAATGTAGAAGACCTAGGTCTGTCATGTCAAATTTATCCTATATATTTGTGTTCACCACTTTAATAGATGATGAGGAACTATTGATGATCAAAAAATCATCAACATAAAGGATTGATATTAATAAAGAATCATCCTACTGTATACATTGGGTTTTAAATAACACCTAGTGAAACCTAAAGCAAGGAGGAAGGAATCCATATTTAGATAATAATTTCATGGGACCTATTTGAGGCCATAGATATATTTCATAAGTCTATAAATTAAGGATGAATCCTAAACAAACCTAGGTGGTTACTCCACATATACTCCTCCTCAAGTTCTCCATGAAGAAAGGTAGTCTTCACATCCATTGGGTACACATATCAGTCATGTGGTGTGGTTATAGCTAGTGTGAGTCAGATCAAAGTCATATTTTCAATAGGTGTAAAGGCCTCTAAATATTCAATGTTGACTACCTATGAAAAACCCTTAGAGACCAATCATGGATTTTACTTATCAATCGATGCATATGCTAAAAATTTGGTCTGATATATCCACCTACATCTAACCATATTCCTTCCCTTAAGAACTGAAGTAAAATCTCAAGTGTTATTTTTTATTAAGGAAGGGTATTTTTCTTTCATATCACTATCCCACTCAAGTATGTATGAAACCTCTCAGAATGCCTATGGATTTGAAACTAAAACAAAGAAACTATGTGGACCACTCTAATAATTTACTCAAGTACATTTGTCATTAGTGTGATCCCCTACCCAAATTCATGCACTATAAAGTGTCTACCTAACCCAAAGTGGTCGTGATGTGGATGAGTCAAGTGTTAACTCCTCATCCTCTAAAACATGACTAGAGGTGGATTTAGACTACTCCCCATCACTACCCTCAATGTTAGAATTGGAAGAAGAATAAGAAGACCCTAGACTAATAATTTACTATGGATGATCCAAGTTGGAAGAAGAATCATCAAGTATAATTGAATCCAATGAATGAGAAGTGACTTTCCTAAAAGGTAACACTTATTTATATGAATAAATAATGTGTGATATGATGAATAAGGCTATATCCATTGAAAACCATCTTGATAACCTATAAAAATTCAAGGCTAAGAATGAGGTTTCATATCTTTATGTTTCTTATTCACTATGCATGTCATAGTTCGGGATCTAAAAACCCTAAACTGCTCAACTATAGGTTTCCTTCTTGCCAAGATTCAAAGAGAGTTATGCCTTTCAAAACTTTTTGAGGAACCTTATTCTAAAAATAACAATAACAATTGATGGTTTTGGCCCAAAACTGAGGTGCTAATGACTTATAGTGAATCATAAATCTAGCTATCTCTTTCAAGGATCTATTTCTACATTCTAAAAATCCATTCTATGAAGGTATATAAGTAACTATCTACTAAAAATAATTACCCTCTATGGTGAAAAACTACTCAAATCTATTACTAACATATTCACCTCCATTGTTAAGTTGAATAAACTTGATGGATTCCTCATATTGTTTCTCAAAAAGTGCCTTGAAGTCTTAAAAAAATTCAAACACTTTAGACTTTTGTCCAAATAAGTAGACCCATGTGTATCTTAATAAATCATCAATTAAAGTGAGAATATAATTATCCCTTGTAAAATATAGATTATGAAAAGGCCTAGATACATCACTATGTATTGACTCTAATGATTTTGAATCCCTCCAATCTTTTCCTTTGTTAAATTTATCTTTAGTAGGCTTCCTAATGCATCAACACTCATAAATATCCTTAGAGAAATGCACTAGAGGAAATCCTATGAACATGTCATTTTTGCTAAGTATTTTTAGGTTGAATTAGTTGAGGTGGCCAAACTACTCATGCCAAAGTTTTCTAACTCTATTTGAATTAGTTGGAAAAGCATTTGAAAAAGGATCATGTGAAAAACATGAAATGGTATATAACTTATCTTGGTGATCTACCCTACCCACTACCATTGTATAATTATAAAAAACTCTCTTATTATGACTAAATATGGTGAAAACTCTACATGCATGCCCTTACTAATATGAGTGATTTGGCATATTGATAGTAGATTATTTGAAATTGATGGAACACTTAGAAAATTATTGAATGTTCCTCCATCCATTTCAATAGACCTTCTCCCTACAACTTCTACTATAGTGTCATCACCTAAAGTGATAGATAGACATGATACAAGACTCTAAGAAATAAAACTCAACTTTTGATAGGTCCATGTGGTGGAAACACTTGAGTCAATAACCCTTGAATATGTTGGATTTGTATCTACTACAAGAGCTTTTCCCTTATTATTTTCTTTCCCTTTCCCTTTAACTTGGTATAATCTTGGGTTGATGAATATTGATTAATAGATTCAAAAATTCTTATGTTGTTCTTATCTAGGAGATGAGTTGGGTGATTTATTTATTTCTTTATGCACATGTGTTAATCATGCCCATTTTTATTATATTAGGTACACTTAACTTTCTCTTTCATAGGTTTCTCATTACAATAGGAGGTTTGAGAGGTTTTTTTTGTAGAGCTTGATTATTTATTCTTCTCTTGATCATTATTCTTCTTCTTCTCTTTGTTTGAAGTATTTGATTTCCCATGCCTAGCTCAATTAGGGCTTGAGTTTTTTTGGACTTCAATGTGCCCATTTGGATTAAATTTTCATACTCTTGGGTTAAATCAACAATGAAATCATCTAAAGAGGGAATTTTCCATGTAGCACCCAAATCACTTTTACTAGAATGGAAAGTAGAGACAAAAACTAAATAGTAAGTACCTAGATTATATGGTCTACAAAGAATAGGTTGGTCATATTCTTCCTTTATCCAAAATTATTTCAATTAAAATATTAAGGACTTGAACTTATTTAAGAAATAATAAAAGGGGTCAAAATTGATAGGACTTAGCCTAATGAGTTCATTCTCAAGTTCATGACCTATCATCACATCTTAATCCACAAATAGCTTTCTTAGAATATCCATACATCATTAGGTGATTTGGTAGGATCTAAGTGAAATAGGAATTTAAGTGCTATAGAAAGACATAATATCCCATAGGCTTCATCACTATGATTATACCACTTAATGTTTTATGCATTTGTGTTAATTTCAATTTCATCACCCATGGTTATCCTATACAAACCCTTACCCCTTATAATGATTACCATGTTGATCTTCCATTCATAATAATTAAAGGGAGTTAATGTGTTGATTAAAATTAAATACATTTTAGTGTTTAGATAATCTTTAGTAGTAGTGTAAGTTGTAATTATTGCAAAATAGAAAGTGTAAGTTAAGACAAGAGAAAGAGACACATCAAAATTATACCCCATGATCTATCATCATAAAATACCCCCTAAATGTTACAAATTCACACTCAAAATATGTCAAACTCAATCTAAATTACATCTTGAGAAATCCATGTAAACTGAAAAATACATGATTAACAAAAATAAGGTGAGGACTTTGATCTATATTGATAATGCATCTAATGAACTAGTATACAAAACATCATATATATATAGAGAGAGAGAGAGAAAGAGGGAGGAGGGAGAGAGAGAGAGAGAGAGAGAGAGAGAGAGAGAGAGAGAGAGAGAGAGAGAGAGAGAGAGAGAGAGAGAGAGAGAGAGAGGTTTGAATTTGAGGGGGTTTGGACACCTACCAAAATAGACCTCACTCTTTAATATTTGTCATGCCAAAATATGAAGATTTAAAACAATTAAAATCTTTTGGTATTTTCATGCTCATAATATATTATTATTTTTATATAAAAATAGTAAAAAACTTACAATGTATTGGTTTTATTTAAAAAATTATAAAATTGATGTTGTTTTAAGAAAAAAAATTAAAAAAACCCACATCCCCCCCCTTTTTTTTAAATATCATCTTTCACTTACTAAATGGCATTTATCGTTATTAAATTCAAAAAAGTTTTAAAAAAACTATAGTTCAATTTATGTAATATATTAATAATTATTTTTAAAAATATTTTCCTATCATTTGAAAAAGGTAAAACCACTAGCTAAATGCTAAACACCATAAATCACTCAAACTAATTTCATGGTAAAAAAAGGTGGTTTCAAACCAAGTAAAGTGCTTACTAGGTGGTTTAATATTTTTAAGAGAAGGAGAAAAATGATAAACCATATGAGGTTGTATGGGTGGAATGGAAAACATGTAGGTATAAGGGTGATTTGGAGAAGCAAGAAGACTCATGGGAGGTTGTGTAACTTCATACCTCTATATATATGGCATCATATATGCTCTAATAGGGTTGGTGGACTATCTTAAGAATGATTTAAGGTTGTTATAGGTCTGATAAAAATGTGATATCATGATTATGATGTGAAGATCAAAATGTAGGTGCCTAGAGTGGTAGTAGGTAATCATGTAAGATTATGTGCATCGATATAATAGGATGACATTACGCAGACAAGATAATGAACATCAAACACTTCTAACTACATCATACAAGTTATGGATTCACTATTTAGATTGAGGAGAGAATAAAAATAACCCAAAGAACCACATGCATTCCATGAATCTTTTGAACACATTAAGAGAGCCTCTGACTGGTTTGGCATAACAGAGAACAAAACCAAATGTCAAGACTTGTTTCATAATGAAAATAAACATGCAAAAATAAAACAACAAAACCTTCACAAAAGACCAAACACATCCCGCAATCAAAATGAATAGACTAGTTATTTGCAAATAACAAAACTCATGATTTCAAAATTATTATAACATCAATCAAAAAACTAGACACATGATTATCGTTGTGGCTTTAATATCATATCAAAGATGTCACTAGGTCTACACAATAAAAATGTAATGGTTGAATGATCACATGAGATAAATATTGTGCACACCAAAAATATTATTAAAGAATGATGAAATCATAGAATGAGAATATTTAAAAAGACAAGCCAAGTAGAGAAAAACTAATTTTCATTTTTAGAATCAAGCTCAAGTAGAGTATACATATAGGATAAAAAGTAAATCCTCCTCAAATGGTGGTAAAATCAACCCTATAATGGAAACATAACTCCATTTTTAGGTGTAACTCCTCCATAAAAGGTGGTCAAAGGAGTTAAATCATAGTCATATAGTCAACCTATGATGCTTTTGACTCACTAAATCCACCTAAGCAAGCATATCCCTAAAAGTAGTAAAAATCCATGTGAGCAAATATAATAATCCTAAATAAATTAATTCAATTAAATAAATACTTACACTAATATCAAGTTCTTGAACTACACTTATTCTTTAACTACCTAGACACTTGCATACTATTCAGACACTTGGGCCGATGCAAGTGTTTATACCCAATGCAAGCGTCTAGTTGCCTAAAGTCATATAATTTTTAAATGAAATGTATCATAATGGTTGATCTAAGTGATATTATGTGATATATTCTCTAAATGTATTAGTATAGATTTAATATCAACCATCATTCATTCCTCACCTATAAACTTATTATCTATTCACTAGGTAACTTGCCAAAAACATTCAGTCATGCACTCGAGTGAGTAAAGATTACCTATTTTGTCCTATTTCCATATTATTCATATGGAAACATATATCTATAGTTATAAAGTATTGAATGAGTATCCCAAGAGATATATTTTCAAAGTTACAAGCTAGGTCAATATTGTACCTATTTGTCACACATTACATGATTCACACACAAGTCAACATGTAGGGGAGAACATAAGTCTATGGACCTATTTAGAGTATTGGATACATAATCATTAATCATTGATAAAGGTGTATTTGGGTCAACTTGATACCTTTTGCCCACTAACCCATTTTTTCCATAGCCACTATGAAGATGAATAACTAGGGTTTTATCATTTGAAAAGTAGAGATAATCCATGACATAGATTTAAATTCACCAGAGTGAAGGTGATGACAAACTTATAATCATTAAGGTGGTCACATCCTATTTTATTAGTTATTCTTAAATGGACACCTAAGTTTAATCCAAACACTAGCATCGATAATTATCCCACATTGATGCAAGTGTATGTGGTTACAAAGGCACTTAATTTAGAACTTGGTGACTTTTCTAAAATGTTATTCTAATATTATTCCTACCTTTTCCATATCTATAATAATATTAGAATTAGAAAAAATTAAGTGTGTTGGTTTCACCATCATTACAATATCTGGGATAGTCATTTAACAATTTTGGGAATATTAGAGTCATATTCCTAATTTAGTTAAGGGTCTAAGCTAATTAAATAAGTAAATAATAATCTAATAATTAATATACTAACTTGTATAAATTAATTATAATTTTAACCTTTTTATAAATATAAATAAATGTGAAGAAAATAAGACTTAGCTAGAAACAAATTGAGATAACTATTGTAGGGTCTAAAATTCACTGTGCAGGACTAGGATACTATCATAAATTAGGATCTAGACTTTGTTTTGTGAAAGGATAGGAGCACCAAATTAGGATACCCTAGGGTCTGGCACTATAGTCCTGTTCTACCACTATTATCTAGGAGACCTAATATTTCTAGGTTTTGTTTATTGTGTCTATGTGAGTCTATCTGTGAAATTTATACTATTAGATATCTAAGGAGATTCATATAGATATGATTTAGTATTCAAACCCTAGACTCCATCGTGCTTTGATAAACTTTGGAAAAGAGGGGGGTTAGTGTGTGTAAGATGCATTGAACATGTATCCATGCCCCTTATGTGGGAACATTGCTTACATACCAATACTTTAAAGATGGATCAAGGTATATGTAGTTCTCTCACTTGATGTACTTTCTACAATTGTGTGTATGAAGATGAAAAATACTAAAAATAGGTATGCTTGAGGTGGTTAGGGATAGGAGTAAGGATTGAGATGTGCTTGTAACTATATTGGATGGTTTTATGTAGGGAATATATAATTATGCCTAGGTATTCTTGTTTGATTAGATATATTTACCAACCCTTTCTAAATGAAATTTGAATGGGATTTTATAGGGATCTATTGGTCATGGTTTGAATGCATTCATGTCAGGTTGATAAGAAGGTGGATAGGAACCAGAAGGAAATGACTATTAGAGATAAAAATGCACTTAGATAGGAACATAAAAAATGGACACCCTATGGTTTGATATTATAGTCCAAGTTGGGTGGTATTATATTGAAGGAATGAGATCTAGGGGGATGAAATCATCACTAGAAATTCTACTTGGAGGTGGTGGAATCATTATTTAGAAGGATATGGATGACTGGGAATCAGTGAAATGATGCCTATGAGGGTCATAAGATAAATCAAGAGGGACCTATGGGTTGGGTGTCACAAGCCACACTCAAGTTACCAAATTTCACATTTTATATGACTAGATTTACTCCCCTTTATTTCAGTGATGTAGCAAATAAAAATACTAGGATAAAGGAATATATCTAAACTTACCTTCAAGGGTGAAGCTAATGAAGCTATGTGATGTTAGGCGTGTGTAAAGAGAACACATTTATTAAGTGTAAATATGAAAAAGAAAACAAAGAGTAGATCAATTCTAATTATATATGCTATATATAAAATAATAATGGACAAAGATAGGTAAGAGAGAGAGGAAGAAAAATGAGAAAATATACCTCATAAGGTACATGAACTAATACAAAACTTGTGATGTTGAGTAATGCTTGATGTTGTTGTATCAAGAGTAATATCATGAACAGAGCTAAGTGATAAACTCCATAAGAGTGGTTCAAGAATGAAAAGGTTGGTTCTTTGGCTCTATAATTTCCCACTAAGTGAAGTGATGTGATCATGTGTGTGATAATCAATGTTTGGACTATGTGTCTAATCCCTCTAAGTAAGCAACTCAAGAATACAAAGGCTAGCTAGTCCTTTGGCTCCATTATTACCCCATGAAGTGAACCTAAAAAATTGATACTAGTATGAATGTATATCATATGAGATGGCTCATGAAGCCCCATGAATTATATGTAATCTAATAATGTTATATGGATAGCTGAATGTGTACTAGAAACTAGGCCAATTTTATCCAACTTAGAAAAATTGTGGAGATTAAGCTTGTATGGAAGCTAATTCAAAACTAGGAAATGGGCTTATGTAGAAGCCACTTGGAAATGTGGAGGTTAAGATTGTATGAAATGAAATCCAAACTGATGCCAACCACCTATAGATGGAATAAGTCATGCAACTATTGAGAATGCTTGGGTAATATACTAAACTTGGAAAGAAGATAAGTAAAATATGGAATTCATATTGCCCTGAATCATTGGTGTCTAAAACATGGATTCTGATCTAGAAGTTATATCAACTACCAAATCTAAAATTTGAAGTAAGATCCATCATTTCATACATGATTCCCCGTATATCTATATTTTTTAATAAAAATTGTACTAAAACTACTGTATCTAAACTAGTCTAAATGTGCAAAATTGTAGCTGAACCTACTTTTCTACCTATTTATGGAAAACTTGATTTTTTGCTACTTAGATAGGAGCACCAAAAATGGACACCATGTTGTTTGGTGCTATAGTCTAATCTTGGCATTTTTTTCTTGGGTTGATTTTGATGCTTGTTCTATAATTATCACTATCTACATGGTTTGTTCTACCTAGTTTGAAGTCTAGTTATTGTTCTAGGTATTCTTAAAGCTAATTTTTTGACTGGTAGAAGCTTTGATCTCTATGAAAAAACCCTTGTTTTTTTCTCCCTCCTTTGAGGGTAAGAATAAAGACCTGTAATGACTATCCTCAAAAGAAATAGTCCTACAATTATGTTATGATATGAACATACATGATCTAGCAATGATAATCCACAAGATATCTCAAGATATAACATGGTTTGTAATGGATATTGTCAGATTAATAGGGGTATGCCTAGATATATATAACAATGTAATAGCATGTGTAATATATTATGCTATAACTAGAAGTTTGGTTAGTTATTAGTTTTCATGGAGGGATGGAGTATGATGTCCATCATGACATCCAAGAAAGCAAGATAATACATGATGTGGATCATGGAATTAGAAACAATTGAAAAGTAATCAAGCAAAAAGAATACAAGGTAAGGATAATTAAGCATATAAGAGACACTAAGGGTCCAAGAAAATAAGGGATATGGGCACATGTCACTCAAAATTATAAATCAATCATAAAAGGCATGTTCAAATTCCACACACACACACACACACATGTGTATGTGTGTGTGTATATATATATATATATATATATATATATATATATATATATATATATATATATGTATATGTATGTATATATGTATGTATGTGTGTGTGTGTGTGTGTGTGTATATATATGTATGTATGTATATGTGTATGTATGTATGTATGTGTGTATGTATGTATGTATGTATGTGTGTGTGTGTGTGTGTGTGTGTGTGTCTATATATATATAATTGGAAAAAATAAAGTTTGGAATGAAATCCACAATCATATAGAAGAGTACAAGAAAAATACATTGGCAAATATCCTAAGGCATACACAAGAATAGAAGCAAAGGACATTGAGAAATGTTCTAAGGCACATACAAGAGACAAAATAGGAACTAAGAAATACAATCACATATATCTATGTAAATTAAGAAAGGAGAGCATGCAAATATAGTATAAATACAATTAAATCTAACTAATCAAAGTAAGAAGTAAAAGTATGTAAGACATGTAGTACAAGACTAGGTATATGCTAAGAAATACAAAGTGTTATATACTAGTGAGTGTCGATAGATTAATCTATGTAAGCTAGTAAGTAATTTACATCAAAATGATAATTAGAGTGTGTGGTATATGAATGACATAATTTGGATGGTGTAGTCATGTATAAGATGCCACCAATGGGTAGATATATTGATGCATGCCTCAAATATAAAAGTAGGATGCTCCTTAAATGGGTAGAGTGAAACAATCAATGATCTGGAAGTCACTGCACACATTCAAATAAGATTAAGTGAAGCATGGTAATGTAGATAAATTGACAAACAATAGTATAAAATAATAAATATAAGTCTAGCATGGTAGTAGAAATGTAAAGCATGGATGATGCATAGAATTGAAATGATTTTATGTTTTTAAATTTTTGAATGTTTTTGATATTTTTAATATTTAAGTGATGTACAATCAATAATGAGAATACTATGTATAATAAATATTGAGAAACTATGTGCAAGTAATTTAAAATAAGTAATATGTATACAATGATGTAATAGACTAGGCTGGAGGGGGTAAAGGGTCCAAGAATGGTGCTTGCTAGGTATGGAGATGGAGGAAGGGATCATGGACATCATCAAATGCATCAATATCATCATCATAAGTATCATCATATGCCATATATTTTATATGCATGGTTATTATCTCCTCAGGTGTTAGTAAGATGTATGTTCTTTGTGTAGTCAAAGATCTATCACTCATAATGGTATCATCTTGTCAATGGAAAACTAAAGGTTGCTTTAGTGGTAAAGATGTTGATTCTCCTCTAAGACACTTAGATTTTATATAAAATGGCTTCAGTAGAACTGGTGATCTTGGTGTTGGTGGTGATGTAATCTAAATAATACCCTAAACCTATAGTTTATCCAATCTCTATTGTAAAGCTATACATGAGTTTGCATCATGGTCTATGAAACTATGAAAAAGAAAAAATGGGACACCATCTTAACATGATAACTTGATGATAGATCTATGTTATACTATAGGTTATGTGATTAATCCATGATCAAGTAACATCTATAGTATAATTTGCTATTGATATTGTATGTTGCCTTCCTAAATTTGAATGATTGGTTCTATATCCATAGAGGCAACCATGTAAGTTATATGTGTTAAGTGATCTATCTATGGTTGAAAATGTGGATTATATCCTAATAATGTAGTGTGAGATGATAAGAGTGATGTAGGATGTCTAATGAGAGCTCTAGAGTCATCTTGGTACTCTCTTAGGCCAACTAGTGTAAATCTCAATCCACACAAATAGTCATCTGTGAGTGTGGGTGTCATATCATCATATGAAGTATCTTGGGAAGCTATTTCAACATCATGTACATATGGTAACTTAGAATTTATCACAAGGGGTAACTATGATATGGGATTCTCATCAACTATAGTATTAGAAGATGGTGATGATATGAGAGTTTCTATAACTATAAAAGGAGATATATCTATAGAATTAGTTGGTACTATTAGAACTACTATCAGTGATTGTATAATTATAATAAGTGTAGGAACCATGAATGATAGAGTAACTATAATGGTTAAATTTTCTATGATTGGATGAGTATCTAGAGCTGAGGACACAATTATAAGTAGAGGAGTGTGAGATGTGTTTGTCTCTCCTACCTCATATGTATGTATCTGATCAAGAGAAATGTAATGACGTAACACTTGAACTATGATATGAGGTTTCCCATCTATAAAAATAGTCAAATATGACTCTATAATCTGATAATATATGAATGGTTATCTATCTATTAGGTATGTGTATAGGTATCCTTCATGGAGAAACTTATCACATCAATGAAGAGTAAAAGGAATTGCTCCCATAGTGTGTATCCAAGGCCATCTGAGTAAAATATTATAATGAAGAGGACATGGTATCACTTGGAACTATGTAGAGAGGGTTTTGTACCCTATCATGATATTTAAAGAAATAGTGCCTAATGTCTATCATGGTATATCATTAAACCCTATAATATTCTTATATGATTTTTGCATGGATGCCATATCTCCACCCATGGTCTGTAAGAATGTAATATTTCATATATTAAGTTTGGAACCACTATCAACTAGAACTCTCTTAACTATGTTAGTTTTAACTTTAACTTGTATGAGGAGTGGTAAATTTTGATCAATAACTATCTAAGATGGTATGTCATCATGATCAAAAGAAATAAAATGTTCTATAAGTTTTTATCATGTTTACCATTGATGTAAAATAAGAAGGATCTAAATTAATGGCCATAAATGTCTAAGTGAGTGCCTAATAAAGAATGTCCTTAAATGCATTGGCTTTTAAAAGTAGTTATAAAATGGAAATCTTAGCTGGTGTGTTTATCAAATGATCAAAAATATCATATACATTGTGTGGATCTACCCATGTAGGTAGGTTAGGCTTGGGATGGGAAGGATTGGGAGGGTGGCATGGTGGTTCATCAAGTAACAACTCTAACTACATTATCTTCTATTTGTATAGGATTAGTAGTGGCTATATGAGGAGAGCATAGACAATCGATAGGTCAAGGTGGTGAAGAGAAAAATGGTTTCAACTGAGCTCTTTGACAATGGGTAGTGACCTGGGGAAGATAAAAATGGACCATGCAACATAGCTCGACATAGGATAAAGGCTCCAAGGGAGGTGAGGCAAGATGTATCTTAACATATTTAGCATTGATTTTATTGATATCATCCCACATTATGAAAAGTATACATGAAATGAAAATAATGAATCTTTATATTACCATATGGTAAAATTCATCACTCATGTACATGATAGGACCAAATATGGTCTCCATTTTATTTGCAAGAAATGCAAGAAAATTTTGTAAATAAGTGAGATCCATTTTTGTTTGTTTTTTTAATGTGAAATTTGATTATTATATGTAAGGTGATACCTCAAAATAAAAGGGAACCTAGTATATGCAAGTAGGGTTTTGAAAAATAATTTATTTAAAATTACTATGAAATTTTAAAATTTGATTCTAATTTTTTATTGAAATATGTAACAAATTTAGAAAACTATTGATTTGAAAGGACCTAGTGTATGTAACTAGGGTTTGAAAGAAAATAATTTTTTTAAAATTTAATATGAAATTTTAAAATTTAAAGTGAATTTATGATTTAAATATGCAGGTAAAAAATTGGAAAAATATAATGAAAATACTAGGAAAATACCAAGACCTGGTATGAACAACTAGGGTTTGAATGAAAATTATTTTAAAATTACTAGAAAATTTTAAATTTTAATTTTAATTTTTTATTTTATTATGTGGTAAAAAAAATCAAAAAAATATAGGAAAAATTAGTAGGAAATTTACCCTAGGGTTTCTAGAGTTTTTATGCATAAATTAAGTAAGTTGGGTTCACCAAATTATTTAACAGTTTTAGGAATATTTGAGTCACATTCTTAATTTAGTTAAGGTTTTGAGATAATTAAATTAGTAAATAATAATGCAATAATTAATCTATTTATTTGTATAAATTAATTATAATTTTAACCTTTCTATAAATAGCAATAAATGTGAATAAAATAAGACTTAGCTAAAAATTGATTGAGATGGCTATTTTAAGGTTTGAAATTCATTGTGTGGGAATGGGATACTATCACAAATTAAGATATGGCCTTCATTTTGTGAAAGGACATGAGTGCCAAAATAGGACACCCTAGGGTTTGGTGTTATAGTCCTTTTTTGTTAATATTGTCTAGGAGACTTGAGATTTCTCATTTTTATTCATTGTGTTTATGCCTATCTATGAAATTTCAACTATTAGATGTCTGAGGAGATCCCTATAGAGATGATTTAGTCTTAAAACCCCTATACTCCATTGTGCTTTGACAAAGTTTAGGAAAAATGGGGGGTTAGTGTGTGTAAGATACACTAAACATGTATCTACACCTCTTGCATGGGCACACTACCTACATACCAATGCTCTGAAGAGCGATCAAGCCATATGTAGTTCTCCCACTGATGTACTTTATGCAATTGTGTCTATGAATATGCAAAATGCTAAAACTGGTTGTGTTTGAGGTGTCTAGGGACTAGAGTATGTATTTGGATGTGCTTATAACTATATTGGATGGTTGTATGTAAAGTATAGGGAAGTATGCCTGAGTATTATTGATTTCTTTGAGATATTTTCCAACCCTTTATAAATGAAATTTGAATGGATTTTTATAAGTATATATTGGTCATGGGTCGAATGCATTCACATTAGGCCAACAAGGAGGATAAAAACTAAAAGGAACTTTTGTTGGAGCTAAAAATGCAATTGGATAAGAGAACTAGAAATGGACACCATAGGGTTCAGTGTTATATTCCAAGTTGGGTGCTATTGTCTTGAAGTAATGGGACCCATGGGAATGGAATCATCAATGGAAATGTTACATGGAGGAGGTGGAATCGCTACCTAAAAGGTTATAGATGATTGTAAATTAGCAAAAATATGCCTATAAGGGTCATGAGATCAAACAAGAGGTACATATGGGTTGGGTACCAAAATCCGCACTCAAGTTACCAATTTTCACATTGTATATGACTACACATAGATGTACTTTATATTTTTAGCATATCTTAGTATAATAAATTTAATATATGTTCTATCTAATTTTTGTAATTAATTGTCTTGTTATAGATTTTAATCATATATACTCCATACTAGGATCCATATCTAATTTAGGGGTAAGTAATTGGTGAACCTGATCTTTGAAGCTCAAAAACTTAAGTAGTTTAAGGTTTTATATTTCCTATTTATTTTATTGTTGTACTTTGTTCCAAATTTAGAATTTTGAATTTGTAATATAAATGGAAAATGTTAATCCAAAAACCTAATTTCAAGTGAAAGATAAATAAGCATTGATAACTCATCTCAAAAATATGATAAAGCTAAGACATCTTCACTTAGTGATTGTGAGGCCTTAGAATTAACTACAATTGATCACATACCCATCATATACATACATTTAGTGGAGGCATAGTTATGTCTTACAATCTTTGTTTCTTGAAACTACTATTATTGCATCTATCATGGAGTTACCAATTGTCTCAACTCAAATACTAATTTCAATGCCTATTACTATGAAAACCATGTTCACTTATCCATTGGTGACTACTCGACTTACTAATATAAACCCCAATGGTTCTATAGTTTAAACTTTCCTTAAATTTATAAAGACCATAGAGGAATAGATTAAAAACATTGAAAAAAATGTTTTAAACTCTCCTCATATTATTGATTCCCAAGATGTATTGTATAACCCTCTTACACTTGAGATATATTTTCACCATTTTCAAAATAGTTTTGTTACATGGCAAGGGTGATCCTAAGAAACATATTCAATATTTTTATATGGCATAACTTGATTATGCCTCTAATGATAAAATTTTCACATAATTATTTTTGAGGAGCCTAAAGGACTATTCTTTAAGGTGGTTCTATGATTTACCTTTCCAATCCATAAAATCATTCAAATGGCTTAACCCTAAAAATATAGATTATGGAATCTAGGGTTATATGGGATAGATATATCTTAGGGCACAAGGGTGATAAACTATCTCTATAATAGGCCAATTAAATGCTAAACTTAGATACAACATATATTGAATTTATTAAATTGATATGGGCTAAAAATAGAAAATACAACTATGTTATCTATGTAAATGACCTATAAAAATGTAATTGTTTGGTTATAATGCTAACACAGTTCTATACATGGAATAATTAAGAAGTAAATTGGAAGAGGATTATAGAATAATCACCAGATTCTAGATTGAGTGTCTCTTGAGATACAAACACTAGAATTAGCTTTGGACATTAGTGTTGACACTAATATCTAAACATGATGTAAGTTTTATATAGAACACATTCTATAAAAGGATACAACCACCTATATTCTTCTAGTTTTATCTTCACATTCACATTGATGCATTCATATCTGGGTCATGGACTGTCATTCTTCATGAAATTAAAAAACTCTAGTTCTTCATCTTCATAATGACATTGTGAAAAAGGGGTTAACAAGCTCATGATGTCAAGATAACCTTAAAAATACAAAAATCAATGAGTGTTTCCTACATATCCAATACTCTAAAGATGACATCAGACTGATGTAGTTTTACCTTATGTGTTGGCTTATGTTCGAATCTTCTAATATATGATAAGCAAGTCCAATAGTGACATAGTTTGTAACTTGTAAAATAAAACTCTTTGGTTATTTATTCAATACCTCAGACCTATATATGTGTTGTCCTTATGACTAATATGGAATTATGAGAAAATAGGGAAGCTTTGATCAATTGAATGCTTGATAAAATAATTTTGATAAGTTACTTTGGTCTCTTTAAGTCATTTATTGTTTTGGAATGAATGAAGGTTGATCTTATATTTATACCAATCCTCTTGGAAAATATCTCACATTAAATGACTTAGGCCAGCCATTAAGATACATCTTAGTTGAAAATTAGATAACTTTAGGGCATTGGACACCTGTGTTAGGGTAGGACACTAGAATTGATATAGGGGTTTGGGACTAATGATTATGTTATGGAAGTTATAAAATAGGTATAGGCTCAAAACTTATAGGGGCATAAGATAAGCATATTTTAATCATCTCGGATAACATATAATATCTATTGCATCAACATAAGATTGGTTAGACCAAGAAATCAGACAAGGTGTACAAGATAGAGTAGATGCTAGACTTCTTAAAGTGAGAAAGCTCAAAAATTAAGAGGAATAACCAAGGTTTGTGTTTTATAAGTGTACAAGACTAAGGTGATTTATAATCCATAAATATAATCTATATTTACCCCATTTAATATATTAATTAAATTATTGGTTTAAAGGAGATAAATGCATACCTAAGTGTGTATAACACAACTTGCCTTTACTTGATTTAACCTTGAGTGTTTTACTAGTGAATGACCTACACTTGAGAACATGATATAGTATATATTTAGTGCATATAATCTAAAATTGAAAGCATTTTAAATTGATTTAAATTAAAAGATAAATTTTTAAGAGTACTCATGTCTATTGATGCAACTGCCTTACCTATTGGAAAGTTGATTTGAAAATATGTATCATTGTAAAACTATGAAAATAATATTAGGAAAAATATATATAAATATGGAAAGTATAGATATAAATATGGATAGAGAGATTTGGAAGGCACATTCCCCCAAACTTGGAGTAAAAGTGAGTTGTCACTTGGTAGTCTAGATTAGATCAACCATGCAACCCAATCGTACCTATAACCTGATAAGCATAAGTGAAGCAAGTCAAATCACACTATAAAATTAGTGAGCTTCTATGATACAATTAAGTCCAACATAAAAAATTGGAAAGATTGAGTGATTTAATCACCTCAACCATACCAAAAGTAAACCAAATATTGTAATAAATTATCTCAACACAATCCCTAATAATATATCCTAGTGGGTGATTACAGTCCATAAAAGAGTTTTTAAATCTAAAAATAATTTGTATTTTACAATATTAGGTACACATTTCATAGTAAATCCACCTTATATATGTCTCATATTGAAACTATGCATAAAAATGGTAATAATGTACATAATTATGCGACAACTATGAATCTAAATCATATAATTGTGTGCTTTGGCCAATTCAAAAATTATGTGTGGATAATATGCTCCCAAATCATGTCCTCACTATATGGATAAATATAAAAAATGATATAAGTGCCAATGTGAATAACATATTTCCAAAACATGCCCCCATTATAATCTAGAGATATTAAATATTAAATAAGTGTAGAGAACATACTTCCAAATTATGCCCCCACTAAATTTTAAAAATGTGCCAAGTGTGGAGAACATGATTCTATGACATTTCCCCAATAATATTCCCCTCTTGAGGTGAGGTAAGAATAGTAAATGGTAGTTACCTCACCTCAAAAGGATAAGACAATTGTATAATGCTGAATAGAACTGTGTAACATATAAAAAGAACATGTCTAGGTACATATCGCATTGAAGTGCATAGAAACAATGTGATCACTTTAAGGCCACTTTAAGGCCACTTTAAGGCCTAATATGCATGTTAAATATCATGCCAATGTATAGCTAATAATATTATAACCTCAACAATAAAATAAGAACACACAAAAAATCACTTAAAATCAAGTCAGCATACAATGGTCTTATGAGACCACAAACAAAGATCATGTTCAAATGTCTCATAATCTAAGGGACATGTCTTAGTCAAATATCCCCAAAATCAAAATTGAAATATTCAAATTTCCATACCAAAAATGAGGAAATATTTAAATGTCAAATAGATCAAATGTAGGCATCGTGGCCATAAATAAAGTAGTATATTCAAATGCTCAAACAAGCAAGATAATAACAAGGCAAGATAGTCAAGGAAATACATAAATGAAATCATAAGAAACCAACATAAACATGTCATAGTAACTCATGGATCAAATGTGTTAGCAAAAAATGTCAAGTACATATAATATTAAGTACCTTGTGAAATATATAATCATGGATAGAGGAATGCATAATTCGTTATTATAAGATCAAACATGATAATGGAAATATGATAATCAAACCATATAACTTATGAGTATCAATATCAAAAAAATTGATGCCCCCAATGTCCACATGACATGAGTAGAGAGAAGGCCCAATATTTGAAATATAATATACCATGTATTTGTGTATGATTTTATCACACACAAGTAGAAGTGTGACACACATGTGTATGTATAATTAATTGATATATCATCCATAAACATGGAACTAACATAAGATGTCCAAGATTCAATATACCATTCTTATGCTAAGAATACTTTTTGGATTTTTGAATATTTTTTAATTTTTGGGTATTTTTGGAATATTTGAAGAGGAAAGATCATCCTATGATCCCATCCAAAGAATGGTAATAGGTATCTCCCAATTCAAAACCTATTGTAATGAATTTTTGGTACTAAAAAGGAACATATAAAGGTGTAATATTTATCACTAGAGTGTATGTGATGATTTGTGTATATATAATAGGACTCTGAGGTCATGAAGTATTAATAGAAGGATAGGGGTTAATGAAACCCATATCTTTGTGTTATGTGGTTTATTCAGACTAGAATAGTATAATTTTTTTTATGTAGTTTGTATGTCTAAATATGGTGTGCAATAGAAAATAAGGATTCCAAGGAATCCACTATATGTCTCTGATATAATGGCCTCTCAAATATTGGATGCATAGTAAATGGGATTTCCTATTTTATTACCCTTTTTAAATGGATTAATCTTAGTAAGTTTTATAATTAACTACCTAGATATGAATTTTTATTGTTCAAGAGGATGCTCATATAGAATTATAGAAACTGTAATTACCCAAATGGAATGAATGTATTTAACACACCCATGCATTGTAGAAAGTATTTCTTGAATTGTATGGATCCAAGGTCTTCCCAATATCATATCAAATATTATCATAGAAATTATAACTAAAAATTAAGTAACCACATGTGTAAGACTATCTTGTAAAGGTAGGTCAATCTCACCAATAACCTTCTTGGAGGTCCCACCGAATCCTCTAACTAATATAGTAAAAAGATGAAAATCATGATGAGTAGAACCTAGATTCATAATTAATGACTTGGTAAAAAAATAGTTCTTGCACCATTATTAATCATAACACTATGTATAGTTTGGTGATCAAAGAATGCTTGAATTAATAACTAATAAAGATCAAAGTCATCTTTCATAACCTCACTATCATCAAAATTAATATAGGGTCTCTAAACCATGGGAGGTGTATGTCATGTAGAGGTACCAATAATCCCATCCAATGGGTGCTCATAATGTGATGGATGAGGATGTGTATTAAATTCCATTTGCACTTATGGTTTATTCTTAGAATGATCTTGCAATGGATTGCTAAATATTTTCTATTTTTGGTGATCACCAGGTTGTGAACCTAATTCCTTGGGATGATCATCAAATGTAATATTTTGGTCATTAATAAGGTACTACAACTTATTCTTCAAGGTAAATAATTTATTCATAGAATGCCCTATTCCCTAATGATAATCACAATAAATAATCACATCATATCCTTTTGGTAGATTCCAATTCATATCAACATTTATAGGATGAGGGAGAGATATAATATTACACTCTATTAACCATAGGAGTAATAAATTTGAAGACTTAGGTAAGCATGTAAATTATCTCCTTGGTTTATTAGATAAGACAAGTTGATAATGTTGGTGTGAAACTACATTAACCATGGTGGTTGTTTCCTTCTTAGAGTTAGGAGGTTTTACCTTATAACTTGGTTTGATTGTAAACTTAGTAATAGATATAGATTCAACTTGTATGTTTTCTACATATTTAGATTATTCAATGAAATAAACTTTATTTCACATTCTCATACAACATTTCTTAAGTCATCAAAATATTTGAACTTTTTACAAATAATGGACTCATGTAAAGAAACAAACAAACTTTTATTGAATATGTCTTGAAACTCTTTATCATCCATAGGATTATTCATTTTAGCCAACATATTCTTTTACCTTAATACATATTAATTAATAGGTTTATTTATTCCTTAATTTATTTTGATAATTTGAGCATAAGAAACCTTTTTGTAAATATTAATGGAAAAGTGTGTCTAAACCTAATCTAAAAGAGGTTTTAATGCTTTCAAGGAATGGAGAGGTAATAGAGACACCTTAAATTATAGTTATTGAGGCTCTTTTGGCGTAATTTGGTCAAAATTTTATCCTTGGAGGTATATTCAAGGCATGGCTCATAAAATGATCAAATATTTTATTCATTATCACCCTTGAGATCATAAAATGTGAACTTAGGTGCAATAAAACTGGTTGGTAAGGGGTAAAAAGATATCTCAAGTGTAAGAAGATTATATATCACATATTGAAAATCAATAGTATGATGAGACTTTAAATCATTATTTTCAATGTTTGTAATCCTATCATCCAAGGTCATTATAAATTAAAAGAGATTTTGAATAATATATCCCATTGGGATTTATATTAGTAAGTTGAGTAGTCACTAAAGTGGATGTAAAAATGTTTTGACTAGTAATAAGCACTAAAATTGGTATTCGTGTTGAAACAATTAGTAATTTCAAGGTAGATGTAGCAATAGTGTTTTTTGGAATCAAAAGTTAAAATACATATCCTTTTCCCCTATTATAATTATTAATTTATAATGTTTTTAAGGGGAGGGATGTTGGTATACAATGATTACCCATAGCTCTAATAGCATGATCAATATATGGACCTACTTGCTCATCTAGAATTTTTTTTAGTTTATAATATTTAATAAGATTTCATCAAGATCTTGAGGGTTTTGATGAATACACTCATGAAATAATTAATTTTTTTTCAATTGATTTTGATCTATTCACTCATGTTCATTGGTTTCATTAGAGTCATGGTTTTCATTACCAAAATCTTCTTTTATGATAACCTCATTAGTATCATTTTAATTTTTAAAATTGGTATCATCATAATCCATAGGATTAGGTCACTCATTGTATTTTTACATATTAGGTGGTATAAGCGAAGTCTTAATGTGTTCAATAGGAATGCACAATGGATGGGATGTATCATAGCTATTTTATCCATGGCCTATCTAATAACATGTAAAATTTGCCTACACTAGGTTCTAATAAGAATATAATAACCACATGTGTTGGTAAAACCTATAATAGAAGTATAATTTCCCTAATAGATCTTTGAACATGGCCACTAAAATCATGAATAACTATGTCGATAGGATAAATATCTTACTATGAATACCATAAATGTTGTATTAGTGTGACAATGCACATGTAAATATTTGACCCATTGTCAACCATAATACTCTAAATAGGATGATGATCAAGCTTGTGCAAAAAGTACATATAAATAGAAATCATCATCAATAATATCCTACTCTGAGAAAGTGATGAGTGGTCTAGTTTTAAATATAGTATGATACACACCAATGATATTATGTAGGGGGTGTGCATCCTCTATAGTAGTTTGATATGATGTTATTGGTGGATGTTCCTGATACATTTAGTGAACACCTAAAGTGACCATTTCCTCATTAGTTTTATGAATTTAAAATGGATCTGAGAATATTTTAATGCCTTAGCTTCCATATGTTAAAAAATTGGTGCCTTTGTGGGTGTTTTCACATCAATTATGTTGGCCTCTATCAAATCTTGTATCTTATGTTTCAAGGTGATTCATTTATTTGTAGTATGGTCTGGTGCCCTGTAATATTCATAAAATTCATTAGAATCATAATTATTTGGAATAAACCATGTCATATCAACCTATTTTATGGGAGGGAGAGACATGAGTTTGCATTTCAAGAGTTTTTGTAAAACATGTGCCAACAATGTTAGAAGGTTGGTGAAAATTCTTCATGGAGGTGCTGATAAAACTAACCAAGGAGATGAATCTAAAGCTACGTTAACTATGTCATTTTGATCACTCTTTTTTTTAAATACCCTTAATTTATATGGAGGACTATTATAACTCTTAATATTTGATTCTAATCCACTTGTATATTTTAATTTTCCCATAGAGATAAGCTTGGCTTCCCTTTGTTTCACTGTGTGGCATAAATTTATGAATGTTGAAAAAAATTTAAACAAGATAAATTCATGTAATGTTGGTAGTAAAATCTATTTGAATATGTGTTGGAGATCTTTATCTTCCATGGGGATAATCATCATTGCCAATATAGTATTATATTATAATACATATTTTGTAATAGGCTCATTAGATTTTTGCCTTAGTTGTGCTACTTGAGCATATGATATCTTATCACTAATGTTAATAAAAAAATGTGTTAAAAAATATATTACAATGGATTGAATGTAGTGATAGAATGATTTGGAATATCATATAACCAATTTAAGGCATTGTCCTTTATAATTCATAGGTATAACTTAGTAAGGATCCAATCATTAGACATGTAGTCTAAAAATGTTGCATGGAAAGCTCATAGATGGTTCTCTGGTCACCCATACCTTCATACAAGGTAATATTATGTGATAAGAATCTAAATTCAAAGGATTTTCCACTATGTGATGTGCCAAAGGTGTGTGTAAAAGACATGAGAATCCAAGGCATGTGATGGCCTAATAGCTCAATGATCAAGATGTAACACCTTATCCTATAGAGAATTAATTTTAATGCATAAAGGATTGTGCATCTAGAAATGAGTAACTATCCATAGGAGGTGTAACTACCACTAAAGGTTGTCAAGTTAAAAAAGGTTGTTGCACAAACTGAGTTGGCCCTAAAGTAGGTGTAATAATGTTTTTATTTGGGGTAGTAGAAGATTGACCATTATTTGATTTTTTCATTACATCCATTATGGATTGTAGAATTTGTGCATGACCATGGGTTTGTTCCCAAAGTCTATCTCTAGAACTCTATATAATCTCATCCTCGTTGACTATAATATTTTCATTTTTAAGTGAGGGGAGAGTGTCTTAGTTCCCATCTTATGTATCATCATATTTTTCATATTGGACTTTATGATTTAGATATGCAAGAGTGCTAGGAAAATCATTTATAGGTGTAGATACATATACATGATGAACACTAGAATATTATGAAGACTTTCTACATGTAATTTGATTTGACAATAATGTGACCTTTTCCCTTAGTAACTAATTTTGATTTTATAATTCTGATAATAGCTTGATAATACTGATAATTTCATCTATTAAGGTCTCACAAGTGTAAACCATAGTTGGTTTTTATTAAACATGTAGGTACACACCATATAGGGGATATGTGGAGGCATGGATAGGCTGAGTATGGGTATTAGTCACAATAATATAGGCTACATCATCTTGAGGAGGAGTGATAGCATGGACTTGGTTAGAGGAAAAGTAGTTATCACCCTCATGGAGATGAAAAAGAGAGGGATATTCTTTCATGTGCATAGGATATGACAGTGAAACTCAAACATGGTTGTCAGGGTATGAAATATATAGATTAAGTCCAATAAAATAGATTGTAATTGATCCTCCATGTGTGTAAGGATTTATTTTTTAATTGAATTCCACATAAGAGAACAATAACATTATATATATATATATATATATATATATATATGACATATATTTTAATTGATATAAATCATCATATACATATGTGTTTATGTCATATTTGAATTCATTCCAAATGAAAGGAAACAAACATGTGAAGGAGGCAATAAAACATTTTATTAAAAGTGATAAACTTCATTTGTCATTATTTTCATGATTTTATGAAATAAAAAACATAAAATACAAGGATCTAAAATCTGAATGTGGGTCCTAGAAGGATGGAAAAATAAACCCTAGGGTTATCTAGGTTTAGGGATTATGTAATATTATAATTAATTTAGGTTCACCAAATGTTTTAACTTTTTAACGTTATGGAGTTTAAACCATAGGTTATTAAAGGTTCTAAGTGTAGTAAATCAAGGTAGAAATATGTAATAAATACAAACACTAATTTGTAATAGAATTGACCTAGTTTGAGCTTTCTGAAAATAGATATAAATGATGTAAATAGTTACTTAGATAGAAATAGACTGAGATAGATGATATGGAGGCTACAAAATAATATAGAGGTTGATCTAAGTGTCATAAATAGGAACCAGGTGTTAAAACCCATCATAGATAATAGAACCCTAATTGGATAATAACAACATGTGGTACTAGTGTCCTCTATACAAAACTATTTTGAGCTTATGGGTACAATTGTGTCTGGGTCTAACAAGCATGTTCATGTTTGCATGAGTTTTAGATCTCTATAGATGACCTATTTTGATTGATTTTATGTGCAAACCCTAATCCTCCATGTTACTAGGGCATCTAGTTGACATAATTAGTAAAGTGTGTTTTTAATTAGGTAGGTTGGACATCGTCAACAACCCATTATCATGAGATTTTCCTACATACCAATACTCTAAATAGGGATCAAGCTTAATAAAATTCTCCCCACCTAAGTGTTGGTTCAAGTGTAGGTAAAGCTAGTATGAATGTTGGATTAAGTGCTTTGAATGTGATTAAGACTAGAAACTTGATTAATCTAAGCTTAGGAATGTCTTAAATGGTTGTATGTATAAGTAGGGTAAAATAGGTATTGATAACCTTGATTATGCAAACTTGTTTTGAGTTTGTTTGTGTAATTTGCATTTGATTTCCATCTAGTGGTTAGAGGGATAAAATTCATGTATATATATTATTTTGGTGCTTTTATGGGTTTTAAAATAGTTCTAGTCCAATCCTAAGTGGTTTTTGATTTTAAAATATATTTGTTGGGAGGAAAAGGAAGGAAAATAACAATAGTGCCAAAATAGAGACATTAGCACCATGGGGTGCTATTGTCCCTATTGTGGCACTAGTCTCCAGGTGGTAGAACATTAGTCATTAAGGGCCAAGATGTAAAAATGAGGGTTTGGTACTACTTTAGGGATGTTTAGGGATGTTTATGTATTGTACGAAGGATGGATAAGTGTTTAAGTAGGCCCTAAGGTAGGTTTAGGGATAATATAGGGATGGGTGGTCTCAATTAACACTCTTAAAAATCAAGTGTCATGTATATGTGATTACACAATTATTCCAAACTCATCATTTTATATTCTACCTACCTCAACTCAAATTAATTAGTACAATCAACCTAATAGTATTCAATGGCAAGTTCATGATAATAACTAGGACCCAACTTGAGGTGATTATTCACCAAGTATTTGTTATCAATAGGGAATATTTTGGTATGAAATTTCATCTAGAAATGGAACATGGTTTTTCTATTTTCCTACACATCAAGCATCATTCTACAAATATAATGACCTAGCTTGATGGAAAACTAGATCATAGTAATGTGATTTTCCCTACACATATTATGGATTTACCCTAGTTGTTAATAAATTTATATGCAGATAAATTTATCGTTGACATATACTTAATCTCATATGGAGTTAACTCAAAATAATATACTCTAGTGTAAGTGAAATTTTAAAATTTTATGAAATATTTTACATACTAGTGGATCAATTTGGTAGCATCTTCAAAATTTCAATATCTTATTTGTATCCAAATGTGTCATTATGAACATGATAAACATACCATTGACACATAAAAATTCTTCTTCACATATTGAACGTGATTTTATAAAAAAAATCATAAATCATTCTTCTTGGGATAAATTGTCTCTCAAGGCTAATATCATGCCATTACCATAATACTACAATTGAATATACTAGGTAAGACGTGATATAAAATCTCTTGGTGGTCTCAATTATTATCAACAAATATTTAAATGTGTTATTGATGATGTGACCACAATTTTTAACTACTTACCCTCAAAGATGATGTTTTATTATCATACACATCCACTCATTAAATTTGGATATGGCTTGATTCTACATTATGATATTGAAAAAACTAATCATGTCAAATAGCTCCTCAATAAATTGTAACCCATAGAGGGATTTTGGGAGATTGGAACTAAATTTACTATTCTTGTTCAACCACATTCAATTAACCATGTTGAGACATTTTCTTGTGTTTTGGTCCCAATATTATTTATAAATATCCTTATCCATTAATACAAATCCTTATTGAAAGGGAATTATGAGGGTGATGTTTAGAGAATTACAATCCAATTTTTCCATTATCACATCTTGTTCATTTAAAATTTATATGGTTTTTAGGTTGTAGTGTTTTTCACATGTAAGGACCAAGTCAGTGTACTAAATTTAGATTTTAACACCTACAACTTATGGGAAATTGCTATAAAAAATGTGTTTCCTGATAGACAAACATTTCCTTCCTTTATTTTCTCCCAAAATTATTCCAATTCAATATGGTAAATCCTTGCTTATCTAACATCTATAACATAAGTCTCTAAAGTAGACATGGGCTTGTATCCCATATACTTAAATTTAATTTTTTGAGGTTGTGTTACATGAAAATAAGATTTTTTGAGCAAATTTACATTTTTTGTTTGTATTATAAAAGGAATAAACTCTTGGGTGAATGAAAAGTAGAGACTAGAATGGTAATAAGCTATGAAAATTACCACTTAAAACATTTTTAGGAAGATGTATGACCCATCTTGGGATTTGAGGTACATGTAGTACCTATGAACTATGAAATTTTATACACGGATCAAAATTCAACAAAAGTTATAGGGGCATATATTAAATTCTCTACATATAGTTGAGATAAATTGGTAGGAAAATGAAAGAAGAGAAGTATTAATACATGAAGAATAAAAATAAAAGGATGTCTACAAAACTTAAAAATATTATAAAAAATTAAAAGGGGTGTAAAATGTAAGTGGATAAGGGCACAAAACAATAGGGAAAATAATGAATTTGTGAAGGGAATCATGATTTATTAGGTGATGTTGAGCATGACAACATGTCATACTATCAAATTGAGAAAATTAAAATGGGTGGGGATGCTTGGAGGTAAATTGACATAGTTATTTTAACCTAATTTTAATTAATTGATGAGATTAATATAACTAATATAAAACTTTTAAATGTAATTCATAATAATAAATATATAATTAAAGCATACATCTAAATGTAAAATACTTAGATTGATTCTAAATACTTAAATTGATTTGTCTGATTTGACAAAGGAATATGATAAATATAAAAATCACTAAATGGATAATAATAATTAAATTTATTTATTTATTCTTTGAATATGGTCATATAATAAAATTTAAAATTAAGGATATACATACCTATAGTTCATTTAGTTTTCAAACTAATCTCCTATCTACGTTGGGTTGGTTTTTTGATATCAGGTTAGTATATCTAATCAGTATTGACGCATTGATTGGTACTATCCTACATATACTTAGGTAATAATGATTGTAAACTCATTTATATTTATATTTTCTTACTTGTGTTTGTGATCCTATACCATAATGGCATGCACACACACACGCGCGCGCGCGCGCACATGCGCACACACACACACACACAGATATGTCAGCCATCTTTGCCTTAAAACCATATATGTGCTTGTGAGAGATAAAAACTTGAAAAAATGGTGGAAATGTAATGGTTAGAGTTGATCCTAATCACACATGTATGGTTTTTAATATTATGTGTATAATACTCCAAATATATATGTATTTATCCCACCTAATGTTATTATGTAAATGTGTTCCTTCGATATGTGTATGAAATTAATGATTTATCTTGATTTCAATATAATATCCTATATACACTAGGTTGGTTTTTTAGTATTAGGTTAGTATCTCTAATCACTATTATCACATTAGTTGTTACTATCCTTCATAGACTTATGGAACAATGATTGTAAACTCATTTATGTTTATCTTTTCTTACTTTGTGTTTATGATCCTAAAACCTAATGACATGCACATATCTATAAATCAGCCATCTTTACCTTAAAACCATATATGTGCTTGTGAGAGATAGAAACTTGAAAAAATGGTGGAAGTGTAATGGTTAAAAGTTATCCTAATCACCCGTGTATGTTTTTTAATATTTCCTGTGTGTATAATACTCCAAATCCATACATATTTCTCCCGACTAATGTCATTATGTAAATGTGTTCCTTTGATATATGTATTAACTAATGATTTATCTTGATACATGTTAATGTTTACTTTGACTTGGATTTTTAGTGCTTTAGACTTGGATTCTGAATACTCATAGTGCTAGGTTTTCAAATTGGTAATAATAGGGTATATTTTCTTAGTGTGTAATATTATATAGATGTATATGAAATAATTACCCAATCTCTTTTGAATGAGACTTGATTTGTTTGTATATGAATCCAAATTGAATAATTCCTCACACCACCAACATGGTATGATTATTAGTTGACCCTAAGGATGGGTTTCATGCTATAAAGTTATCATTTTTTTTAGTGGATTAGTTTCAATAAAAGTAGTTAGTATTGATGGTCGGTACTAACCAACCTAGCATAAATTACCTACGTATAGGTGGACTAAACTAAGAGTCAAGAAATGTCTATGAATAATATTTAGTCAGTTTGAAATTGTGAAAGGATGGTGGATTAGGAACTTGTTTATGTGCTCAATTCATGCATGTTACATGAGTGTCAAGATTTCCATTCTCAAGTGCCAAAAATTAGATTTTAGTATCAACAAATTCTTCCCCCTTTATTCTATTAATGAAATTGATAGAATAAAATGATAAAACTTACTTTAGTGTGTACAAAACACATTTCATTCTATACGGTTGATCTAATTCTACATTATTTCTCCATGTGAACTTGGAATAAAAAAGTAGTAAATATTCATATGTAAAATTTTTAATTGAAAACTGAAATAACAAGGGTTATATTACACCTAAGTATTATTGAAATCCATGTTTCCCATTCAACTTATTGGAGATGTTTTTTCCTTATTGAATCATAAGAGAGTTTTAGTGAATATGCATGAAACTTGTGTAACTGTGTAGGATCTTGATTTGGGAAGGCAACATTTCCAAACCCTCCTAAAAATTATGTAATTTACTAACACAAATAAATATATATGAAGAAGAGAGAGAACCATGTGGCTAGATTCAAATAAAATAAATAATTATGCAAGTAAATGAGACAACCAATTAGGCAAGGTTTGTTAAAAAACTAATCACCCAATATAAATGGATTTTAGATTCAATTTTAATGTTTCCTCCTAGTTTGATTATTTTAAATCCATGTAAAAATAAAATGGATAATTAAAAGGGAATGAATAATGTTTATTCCCTGATCATGTGCATAGGTTTTATTATGTAGTTTCACTCAATGTATACTATATTACATGATCAAAAGAGAATGCATCATGACCATGCCCCTATCTTTACAAAAGATAAGATAAGCATGAAGTGTAATGGTAATAATTTTATAATCAATTATAACTATGTTATTATGTGTGCATGAACTAATATCATGCCCCTTGAATCTTTACCAACTTATATCGAATGTTATGCATCTATATGTTGAAATTAAAAACTTGAATCTCAAATGGATGTGTATATGAAAACATGTAGTCATGTTATTGTATATTGTTATACATAGACTCATGCATATATGCCTAAGTGTGTGCAAATTTGTGGCCAATTTTTTAAAAATTAAATGTGTATTCATGACATATGCACATGTAATTTGTATCAATGTGCTAATATATATCATGTATATAATCCATCTGATATCAGAATTACTTTGAATACATAAAATATATGAATCATATATCCTAATATTATTTTCTTCTCATGGATGATTGAGTATCTATGAAAATCCCATTATAATGCTCTCATTTAAGATTATGGATGTATATTTTAAGTCATTCATCTAAAAATAAGGTATAATTTTATCATGTCATGTGTAAATATGGCACCATGTCATATAATTTGATCAGGTGGAGAATATGTCATCATAGTAATGTTTACATCAATCAAGGCATGTATGTAACATATGGAATGAATGGCATGTATTTTTCATGTATATATGTATGTATGTATATTAATGAAGCATGTAGTAATAGTGTAATTTAATAATACTAAATAATGATATTGCTTGATCTAGATCATGACACCCCTCAATATTAGCAATTTTAACAAATTCAAGTGTTAGTGTCACACATAAGGCCAAGTGTTTCATAAAATGTCTATAAAATGTCATAAAAAATAAGGCCAAGGGATACACTCAATAACCAAAAAACAATCTATCATGTATAATAGTAATGACATCAATATATCATATAATAAGTAAACTTATATACACCATTCATATGTATCAATGTCACATCATAGTATAATGGCATATCATGTATCATTTTTTGGTAAAAGAGTAACTAGAAATTCATGTGTAATTAATAAATTATCTAAAAATGGTACAAAGTTCACATAAATATATAACCCATAATAATGAAACATGCTGAATAAGATTCCCCTAGTATCAACATGGCCATTAGGTAGAAGGAAACCCAACATATGTATGTCCATGTCTAACCTATATGTATTTCATAACACTCATATACCATAAAATTAATGTTCATATGTAAATAATATTCCATATACCAAACATGTGATAAATAATATATCCTAATAGTATAAACTAGAAATCATGTCATGCTTGGGTCCTGATTTTAATTTTTTAATTTTTTATTATTTTATTTATTTTGTATTTTTAATATATTTTAAACTTGGAAAAATTAACCTATCATTCATTAAATTTTAGGGTTGTGATAAGTGCCTATGTTAGATGGTAGAGGAATAATCTATTGTGATTTAGAGATATTAACTAGGGATGGATCAAAATATGATAAGGAATCATGTGGTGTATCATTTATATCATGTTGAATTATCATAAAACTTAGGGTATGATGAGTAGATCTATAAGGCAGAGATATTTCTAGTGTCCACTATGTTTTATAAGGGTATCTCACTATCACTGTTAATTTTGAAACATTTTAAACTTCTTATGGTGTTAACTAAGTATGTATAATAGAATATGGTGGTCTTTTTGGTCTCTAAATAACTCTCTAATTTAGTTAATGTAGAATAATTAGCTATATAGATTGACCTTGTATGTGTGTAATAATCAACTCTATATGTTCATTCTCAATAGGTGTATCAACAATTCTTTGTAATTATCATGAATAGGTGTATTGACATTCCCTAAATAATTATCCTATATATATATATATATATATATATATATATATATATATATATATATATATCACTATGAATAATTATTTAGAATAGGTGTATCAACCTTATCTGAATAATGATCTAAAATATGTGTATTGACCCTCTATGAATAATGATCCTAAATATGTGTATTATAAATCTATGAATAATTATTCTAAATAAGTGTATCAACCAATCACAATGTTGGTAGCCATGGAGGATGAGATATCACTAGATATAAAGGATACTCATACCATACTCCTAGAATTGTAACCAATCTATTACAGTGTACATAATTTAGGCATCAATGTATTATATATTTAACTACATGAATTATTTGTATCAATGGGCATAATAACAAATTTTTAAGACCCCCTTACTCTATAAAAATAGGAATATTTTGGCTAATATTCTTGATCCCACCTGAAGAGGTAATAATATTCATTCCATTGTAATGTGTCTCTATTTCTAAAATCCTTTAACTATTTTTATTATATCTTCTAAATCTTATTATGTATACCTAGGTGATTGGAGAATTTATATATACACATAATATTTTAAAACTTTTATCAAGTACTAACATTATTTATCTTGTCAAAACCTATCGAGTCTTGATCTCTCTGAGTACACACCCTAAGGGGTGTATAAAAAATTGGGTGGGTAAACCATTAGCGCTTCATAGGATTGTTTTCACTTTTTCCACTTGTTATCTACACACTTGTCTCCTAAAAACCATTCGCCTAAGCTTTGTCTCCTATTTTGTACCCTCCTCTAGCCATTTTCCACCTTCATTATCCCTTTCCCTAACCTAATCCCATTTTTGGAAGTTTACATGACCATGATGGAAAAATCAACCTTGTATTGTTATTATCAGAGCTTAATAAGAACTAATTCATCCATGTTCAATATATTTCAGTATCTAGCATGTTTTTTGTTAATTATAATACTAGGGTAATCAAGTTAACCTTGTCAAACAAAACATTTAGAAAGGTTTAAGGTTAGATCCACCTATATAAACACAAACATTTTTCCTTTTTTAAGAGAAGAGAAGAAGTAATATATTTTTACATCTACTTATCCACCATTCCACTTGAGGAGCAAGCTTAGGGTTTCATTATTTATTTGGAGATATGGATATTATCTTATGGACAAGTATTTTAGATGCATTGATAGTCTGTGTAGCCTAGATATGATTTATCCTTGTCATCCTTACATACCAAAACAACCTCTTGTGAATCACATTGGCCAAGGGAGAGATTGAGACTCGATGGGTTAATCTTCAAAGGTAACTATTCCCAACTTTGTTCTTCCTTTGTAAGAATAGATAGATATGCATTTGCACGTATCTTCCATGCATTAGGATTTTGTATACATTTATATGAGTATATGTCTTATATATATGTTTAATTCGAATTTCTATTAACCCCACTTTGTTCCACAATATTTAGTGAGAGCTAGACTATATTTTTTCTTTACTTATTATTTTAGTGATTATGAAAACATAGGACCTAGTTAGGGTTATTGCATAGTTTTTCTTGACTAGAGGCTCTAGAAACCTCCCAAGTGATATTTTATGGTAAGAGATACCTTGGATAGGTCTATTGGATCCATATTGTTCATTACCCTAATTATATAATCTATCCCCAATCAAAAGTATAAGTGAGATCTATCTTCTCCGAACAAGGATTGATTTTTAGATCTACTACTTTTCCCATTACATACATTTTGGTAAATATGACATGAATCTAACCCTTAAAATTTTTATTTCATGCTATTTATTTCTATCATTCAATTATTTTTCTATATTTTTGATACTAGGTCGACCAAGATAGTATAGTTATAACTTTTGTGTCTAAGTTTAACACGTAGTTGTATTAAAATGACTATTTTTTTGTATAGATTATCATTAGATATAGGTTGTTGGATTAGATAGGTCAATAGAATATTATTATTTATTTCTAGATAGAAAATAAGTCAACTAGGTCAACTTAGTCTTCAGGGTAGTATCTAGAACAATAAACTAAGTCATGTAGGTTGACTTAGTCTTCCAAATAGCATCCATAACAACAAAGTCATGCAAGTAAAATTAGTATTCCAATAAGCATCCAAATAAAAAACTAAGTCAACCAGATTGATTTAGTCATCTTACAAGGCTTCAACAAATAGGGTTTCATAGAACTAGGTTAATCTATTTAACTTAGTTTGTAGACCTTTCAAGTAGAATTCAAGGCACTTCAATATAAAATTTTCAATCATAATCATCTTCTAACCCAATAAGGTTCCTCTATTTCTCTCTCTATAAATTCAGTAATTCATTATAGTTTTATTTTTTATAAGTTTGTAATCTTCAAAACCATAATCCTCTAATAAACTAAGTCAACCTAGTCAACTTAGTTCTATAGCCTATCTTCTATCTAAAAGACTAAGTCAACCTGGTCAACATAGTTCTTAAATTCTTACTTCTATAGAACAGTATCAACTTAGTCGACTCTATCATGTATTATTTACATATAGTGTCATCTGAACTGAATTTATACCATTCTTAATTTGGGAATTAAAAGCTATATGATAGTAACTAATTTAAATTTTCATTTTCAATTATTTACATGTTTATAGTAGATCACATAATCTAATTAGGTGGTTTTTTGAATTGCCTATTAGTTTTACTATTTTTCTCTTTTTTCACACACTACCAAATCACACAATACTCAAAATGAATTTTAAAATTTGTCTTCCCAAGGCCTACCTACTTGGATTTCATCACCAAAAGGGAAGCCGACTTGGTTTTTTTGCCAAGTATAAACACGTGGTTAATGGTATATATTAGAAAAGCACCCAACACTTTTATCACTACATTATTGTGAAGTGAGTGGGTAGGACCCAATATCAAGCTAGTACCATTATCAACATAGATCCCTTTCATCTAAATATCCTAAAACTATCCATAGATTGCTTTCTAGTTTCCTATTTTCAACAAACTTCCTATCACACTTAAAATAATACTTTATAATAATTTTAAAACACTCAGGATGACCACTTAGTTAGCATTTACCTTTTAATTGACTACATTCTCTCTGATTATTTTGTGTTGTATTACAAAAACTTTCATTGGTTAGCATTGGTGTAAGCTTTTTCTAGTTTGTGCCCTAATTGGATCATTCTCATTGGTCCAATTATTTGTGTGGTTTCATTTCTTTCTTTAATTACATTACAAAAACTTTCCCTATTTTATTACACTCATTCTATTTGACACAATCTCTTATAGACTATATTTTTTCCTAGTTACATTACTAAGTCAACTTGGTCAACCCTATATTCTTTTCTATATGTCAGGTTATAGTACTAAGTTGACGTAGTTGACTATGTATCCTTATCAGACTACATTTTTCCTTGGTTATAGTACTAAGTCAACCTAGTTGACTCTATATCCCTTTTTCTAGTTAGGTTACAATACTAAGTCAACCTAGTTGATTCTATGTCCTTTTTACTAGTTAAGTTAAAATACTAAGTCAACCTAGTTGACTCTATATCCTTATCTACCTTCTATTCAATAGTACTAAATTGACCTATTCAACTCTATACAACTTTCTTGATACTATTTTCTGTGTGGTTATCTATTTTTATTTCATCATGATGTTATGTTTTTAACCTCTTCTTTATCAAGAACATTACATAATTAAGGATTTATATCATAACCTCACTTATTTCTTTACTTCAGATGAAACTATTCATTTTCTTCCTTCATCTTTTCCTAATCTAAAACCAATCACTACATAATATAATGCAGTTGAGGTCCTTCATCTTAGTCCTCATCCCAATACCATTTTTTGGAATCCTCCACCCAATATCCCTTCCTCCCACCAAAACTAATAATCCCCCTCCTAACAACACTAATACCCCACCTTCAAATACTAATGAATAAATAGACACAACTAAAATTATTTCTCAAATAGTTTAACAAATGACCATCATGCAAATAACTAACCATTCCCAAATGATGTAAATACAATAACATTTATTACACATGAGTAATCAACAACCTCAAGTCAGTATGTCTCAACCAAATCAAATTTTTTTCCCTCCTCCTCTCAGAGATCCCAATAGAAATATCATCCCTTAACCTCTAATGAATAAATAAATGCTTTAACATATTCAAAATTAACCTTTATCCCCATTCATTGCATCCATAGATATTGGAAACATTTCTCTAACTATCACATATAATGGTACTAAGGACACTACTATTTTTCTAAGTATTTTGGTAATCTCTATAAGGAATGGGTCCAAACTAGCACCTTTGCTACCACCAAGATCTTAGATAGAACTTTTTTTGGTGATGCACTTTAACAGTACAACCAACTTCTAGACAATCCATCTCATAATTAGAGGATTTATTCAATTCTATAGTGAAGGAATTCCAACATGATGATGTTCCTAAAAATTACCTTATCCATTTCATTGATACCAATCAAATTCCTAATGGATCTACTCAAGCTTTCATCAAATAATGGAATTATCTAGCTCATAAAGTGGACCATAACATGAAGGATGATAATATTTTAAAACTATTTATTACTACTCTTAAAGTTCCCCTTCAATACAAAGTTTGAATATTTTCCCCTAAAACTTTAGAAGAAGCATTAGACCAAGAAAAAAGGCAAAACTTTCTCATGACTCAATTCGAAACACCTCAAAAAATAACTAAAGAACCCAATCATTTTATCATAACATTGATTTATCCAAGCTTCCCTAACCTCAAAATGGAGCTTCTAATTCAGCCAATTTTAACCCAACCCACCCTCTTTTAAGTCTAGAATAAATTAAGAAAAAAAATTGACCCTCTAAACCCATGAACTTTGATCCTTCCAAACCTCCTCCAAAATAGTACAATCTTGATAAGTTTTATTGGTGGCATGCTACTATAGGTTATTCTCACGAATATTTTCATGATTATCACTAATTTATTATTAATTTTTGTTTTCTCCACATTTCAATATTTATAGCTTAACAAAACAAAACTATCAAGACTATCTTCAAGCTTCCCATATTTAATATAAAGAATCTCAATCACATCAACATCAACTACCTAATGAACAGCAAAATTATCCCATACCTACACCTCATCCACTAATGTTGTTCAAAACATAGTTGATCCATAGTATTACACCAATAAAGAAAGGGTATCTATCACGAAAAACTTTAAACATATTGTTGCATCCATTGAACATCAACCTCTTAGGTCACATGAACGAAACAAGTACCTAGTTCAAATACCTACTCCAAAGCATATCATACATGGTACTCATTTACCTCCTTTACCTCTTCATACTTCTCCTACACATCCTATGTCAAATTTAACACCATTAAAAGTTTACAAACCAACACATTTACCTCTCTCCAAATAACCCTACCAACCCAATGCAAATAATTTTAAAGGTTCAATTTCACCTCACTCCACCTCACATGTTAGGGAATCTTGTCATGCCCATCCACATGTCCCTTAAAACCTCATGGAGCCTTGAAATTCCCATTCCTACATCTAATTACACATTGAGACATCTTATGATGTCCAATCTTATTCTAAAATGCATAATAAAAAATAAATTCATCTTTAAGAAACCTTCTAAGACTTATAGACTTGTTTTTCACATGCTCATATTTGATAAAGACATCATTATAAATATTTCTTTCTATTTTTTGTCTCATGTTTCTTTTTTTTTATGCACTTTACTTCTTTTAGTCTCACTTTACTAGCATCATTGTCACCTTTGGGTTCTTTCGTTTTCTTACACATTAAATTTGGCATTTGTTTTTAGTTTGGTTCTTATATATCTATTTCCTTTTTTCCTTTTTATGTCATTATTTGCCTTAGTATCTTTATGATTATTTTGCCCCCATTTTTTATCATTAACCTAATTGGTGTTAACCTTATAATTTATAGTGTAACCATGGATAGGACCAAGCTATCCTAAAAAAATTACCATATTAAAAAATATTTAAATCACTTTTTGGGATGACTATTACTTTCATTGGTGCTTGTAATAGACCCACTATAGGTTAGTATGGATTCTTTAGTGACATGACAACCTATCCCTTTTATATCACTATTTTTACCTCATTATGATCAGCTATGATCATATTTATCATTGAATCACATATTACATAGATTTATCTCTTATGATCCCCATATTTCCCTTATCTGCTTTCATTTGAGGCTCACATTGGTCAATTTTGAGATTTCACACTTACTTATGGGAAAATCTAGGAGTCTTTAGGCACCTTAGTCTTTCTGTCCTTTTTTATAATGACCAAGTCTAATATCTGTTGTGTTTGTCACCTATTTCACTCATGTTTGGTTTTTTGAATATGTATAGAGGTGGAAGAATATAAAAATCTAAAACAATTTAAAGTTCAAATCATAAAATACAAAATAAATTAAATATTTCAAAGTCAAAAACAATCTTTAAAGTTAGATGACATAAAAATATGTGATCTATATTTGACACATCTCCTATATTAGTTGAAGCTCAAAATCCATAGTTGGCCTCATGATAGAGTCAAAGTCCATTGTAGTGCGATAGGCTAGTAGACTAGAGTATGAGGTCTCATTATATCATATACTATCTACTACCACCTACTTTATCATGCAAATACCCAATGTTCATAGTAGATCAATGGATATATAAGGGTTCTTGAGGAATGGGGAACACATTTTGGGAATTTAGGTCCATTTTAATTTTCATTTATATAGCCTTCATGGGTTGATCCATCTACTTCACTTGTTACCCCAAGCTTTGTGTTCATTAGTCAAAACGTCTTAAATCCTTGTCGTTGATAGTTCTTAGCATTTCTCACTTGCCTAGTGTGTCTCATTCTTACTAAGGATGTTCACATCACCCATGTGGTGCCTCACATTACTTACATCATTTTTCTCTTATGTTCCCCTCATTGGATATTGATTTTAGCTAATTACGTTCTTAATCACATCTACCTACTTATGATTCTTGGTTTATAGTTTGTGATTTTCATTGTAATACCTTCGATAGGAATAGGCCTTCCTCACAAAAACACTTACACCATTTTTTTACAACACAATCTCATTATCATACTAATCATGTCATTAGGTGGTTGTGTTTTCTTACGTTATATCTCAAAACAAGCAGTAAGTTTGAGTTTTCATCCTTTAGAATTTTTATTTTCATCTATTTATCATGTTCTTGTTTGATTTTTGTGGACTTCACTTATCTTACATATGAAATTTATCATTATTACATGTTTCTCTTCTTGTATGATTTATTCATGTTTATCTTACATCTTGACTTACATTTCTATTTCAGTCATTCATGTTTTTATTTATATTTGATTTGACATGCTTATCTTACATGGGGTTACTTGTCACTTACATATATTTTTTCAAGTTTTATTACATTGATATTTAATTTGGCATTCATGTTTTACATACTTACCAACATTATTTACTATGTTCTACATTATTTTTTATAATTCATGTTTAACATAATTCCCAACATGATTTGGTATGTTTTACATTAATTTTTTGTCATTTATGTTTTACATGATTTGCAATGTGATTTAGTGTGTTTTACAATCATTTGTCATTCATTTACCATCCTTTTTCATTCATTTCCCATAAATTTTTTGGTTCTAACTTTGCCTTAACAATCCTAATTTACTAATTTTTCTATGTCATTAATTTCTATTTTAACCATCTTACACATGCACATAATGATTCTACTATGAGTCTTGAATTCCTAGTGTTTCTAAAATGTAGGTACTACACGCTCCATGATCAAGAATACAATGTTTTCATATAATCATTTAGTATAAAGGTAAGTGAAGTTATGTATATGGTATTTTTAGTTAATTTCATTTCATTATAGCACTACTTTTTGTATGTCATTTTTAATTGTCTTGGTTTTTTCATGTTTCTATGTTCTTTCTCAAAGTACCATCCCATGTTACATTCATGTGACACATGATGATCTTCGAGTGAGGCAAATGTATACACATAATATTTTCAAAATTTTATCAATTATTGATCCTCTTTATCTTGAAGGAACCTTCTAAGTCTCAATCTCTCTGAGTACATGACCTAAGGGGTGCACAGGAAACGGGTGGATAGACCATTAGTTGTTCACAAGATTGTTGTCCCTTTTGACACTTGATATCTACACACTTCTCTCCTAAAAACCATTCCCCTAAACTTTATCTCCTATTTTAAACCCTCCTATAGTTATTTTCCACCTTTTTTATCCCTTTCCCTAACTTAAACCCATTTTAGTAGATTACATGATTATGGTAGCCACATCAACCTTGTATTGTTATTGATAGAGCTTACTAATAACTAAGTCAGCCATAGCTGACATAGTTCATTACCTAGTATGGTTTTTGTTAATTACAATACTAAATTAACTAGGTTGTTCTTGTTAGTTTAAAATTTCAAATATTTTTAGGGTTAGATATCCTATATAAACACAACCATTTCACCATTTCTAAGAGAAGAGAAGAAGTAAGATATATTATCCATATACTTCTCCACCATTATACTTGAGGAGAAATCTTAGGGTTTCATAATTTACTTAGAGATATAGATATTATCTTGTGGATAAGTATTTTAGATGCATTGATAGGTTGTGTAGCCTAGAGACAATTTATCCTTATCATCCTTACATACCACAACAACCTCTTGCAAAGCACCTTGGCCAAGGGAGAGATTGAGGCTCGATAGTTCATCTTCAAAGGTAAGTATTCCTAACTCTATTACTCCTTTTTAAGAGTAAATAGATACTCATTTTAACTTAGCTTCCATGCATTAGGATTATGTATACATTGATGTGATTATATCTTCTATGAATGTTTACTTTTAGTGTTTATTACCCCAACTTTATGCCACAAGCTTTGGTGAGCACTAGATTAGATTTTTTAATATCCTAACCTTGCCTTAACAATACTCATTTTTTAATTTTTAAAGTCCCTCATTTCTACTTTAGCCATCCTATATATGCATGTATTACTTATATTATTATTTTTTTACCATAAGGTTTCTCAAATGCATGGTAATGTACCCTTTTCAATCAAAACTAAGATGTTTGTGTGTAATCATTTAGTGAAAAGTTAAGTTAAGGTATGTCTATGGTATTTTAAGTTACTCTAATTTCAATTTATCATTATTTTTTGTATGTAATTTTATTTTAGTTATCTCAATTTTGTGTGTTTCTATGTTCTTTCTTGAAGATCTATCCCCTGTTACACTCATGTGACATGTAATGAGATTCGAGTGGGGCATATGTATACACATAATATTTTCAAACTTTACCACTTGATAACATTTTATATCTTATAAGAACCCATTGAGTCTCTATCTTTGTGAGTGCATGCCTTAAGGGATGCATCAAGAAAGGGATGGGAAAACCATTGGTGCTTTATAGGATTGTTGTCCTTTTTTCCACTTGATATCTACACATTTGTCTCCTAAAAACCATTCCCATAATATTTTCCTCCTATTTTACACCCTCTAGTAATCTAGCATCTTCATTAGCACTTTCCCTAACCTGAAACCCCTTTTGGTAGTTTACATGACTATGTTAGCCACATTAACCTTGTATTTTTATTGATAGAGATTATTAATAATTAAGTCAGCCATGACCGACATAGTTCATTATCTAGTATGTTTTTTGTTAATTACAATGATAGGTTGATTGGGTTAACCTTATTAACCAATTTTTTTGAAAGGGTTTAGGGTTATATCCAATTATATAAACACATTCATTTGTATATTTATAATAAAAGAGAATAAGAATTAATATATATTAAACATCTACTTATCCACCATTATACTTGAGGAGCAATCTCAGGGTTTCATACTTTCTTTGGAGATACATATCTTATCTTGTGGACAAGTCTTTTGGATACATTGATAGGTTATGTAGCCTAGATCTGATTTATCCTTGTTATCCATACATACAACAAAAAACCTCATGAAAAACACCTTGTCCAAGGAAGAGATTGAGGATCGATGGGGTCATCCTCAAAGGTAAGTATTCCTAACTATTATCTCATAGATTTTGCACCCATCTTCATATTGTAGCATGTTATGCATAAATGTAATGATATAATGGGATCACTTCCAAGATGTAGGACCTTGCTGAAGTAATATAAATATATGGATAAGGTCATATTATTTTCACTAAGCTTAGTGCAACTGATAAATTAATAGTTTATGTGGGAAGTCTACTTCTTAGTGATCTTACTTCTAAACTAGGGTTTGACTATGAAAAATAGTTTTTTGGAAATGAATTTTCAAAACTAGAAATAGTGATTGCACCAAATATTTATAAAGGATTTTAATTATTAATTTGAATTAACATAATATAATAATAAATATATTGAAATTTATTGGATCATAAAACCATGCAAATGTGAAACCAAAGGCAATATTAGGCATTTATCATATATGGAACAAGTTCTTTATTTTTAATCAAACAATATCTCAAAAATGAAAAATAATACCATAAATGAATTTTTGTGACTAAAATAAGAATGGAAACATTCAAAAATTTGACAAATAACCTTGCATAGACAAAGATAACATAGACAAGAAAGGTAAAACTTTAATCTATTCTCATTTTCTAGATTAAAACATGTATATAACTTATTCAAAATGTAGAATAATTTCTCTAACAACTAAAATATATATAGGATATGCCATATTACCCATATTAATACAAAATACTCACTTGAAAGAGATGGCATTATCAAAAAGAGATGCCCTTATTTGGATTCTCTTCATCCCCTCATGACCCATTTATGACCCCCATTTCATCCTCTCGCATCCATTTATCCACCTTCGACCATTTCTTACTCGGACTCGCTGACCTGGCAGTTGGGAAAATGGATGAAAGGCTATTTCTAGCCTTTTTCCTACCTTCCAGCCACCGACGTCAATCAACTATTGACCGACGTCAGTGATATTGCCAGCATCGATTACATTCATAATGGTTTTTTGTGTCTGTTATCCTCCCTTGGCCCTGGCTCTTCATCTACTTTTTTGACCTTCAATCGACCTAACCTCTGATCATCATCTCCTTCAATCTTCAGTATTCGAACATCTGCCACTCTGCCAATCAATCAGCCAATCTTCAAACCAGACCTCTCACTCTCCCTCTCACAGGGCTTCTACACTAGCAATAGCATCAGTCTTCTACACCACCAATAGGTCCTCCACATAGGCTACATCAACAACAGGTACAGGTATCAGCAGCACTCCTTCAACAAGGCACAGGTATGTATATTGTCTGTGTTCTCATTATGTTCTTAGTTATTGCTTTCAAGTAATATCCCCCCCAGACAAGTCTATTAACCAGACCACAGACCCAAATCCTTATCTCCCAGTCTCCCTGTTGCCTCTGTCCCCTGTTTGGTCCCCATTTCAAATCATTCTTTCTACCTATAAAGACCCTGCACAAGACATCCAACCAAACCTAGACTCTCAGACCACTCAAACAGACCCAAACCCTTTCTCAACCCTATCCATAATCCAAAGACTTAACCAGACCTCATCCATAGACTACTACCCTAATAGACGCCAGTCACTTCCCCCACTGACATCGGCAGCCTAACTGACGTCGGTATCTTTGCTAACCAATGTCGGTAGCCTAACCGATGTTGGCGACTGTGACTAGTTTGACAACAACCTTTAGGTAAGCATTTGCATCCATTTCCTTTTCAGTCTTTAATCATTTTAGTATTTTATCATTCTATCTTTTATCAGACATTACTTTTATCAATCAGTGGGTTGACATCCCTCAAGCTTTTGCTTCTGGGATCAAGCTTTTGCTTGGCAACCCACCATCTCTTCATCTAACGCCTTCTTTGTCTTAGTCTCTTTCTTTTGTAGGTGTCATCCTCCACAACCAAAAAGGAGTTCTCAGGACATCTAGATAACAATGTGCACAACTACATCCAGGTACACACAAGCCTTAGACCATTTCTCTTAGTTTCTTATTCTCTCTTTGAATGTAGAAAGCGAATATAGCATAGAAACATTCTGGCACGCCCGGTGGGACCCTAGGGTCTTCCTTGGGTTCCTTTTCTTTCTGTTCATATAGGTGCATTAGGTTTCTCCCTTTTCACCTCTTTCTTCTCTTCTAAATGACATCATAAGCAAGAATAAAAAGAACCTTTCTTTCTTTTCTTGCATTTCAAACTAGTCTAAGGTCATATTCTTCGACCCTTTCCCAACTTGTTTTCATCCGAACTCACATTTTGACTTGGGCTTAAAACACATTGCATGTCATTTCTACTTGCTTACATTTCTTAGTCCACACCTAGTAATTAATAACCACATCTTGAATTAATCATAGTCCACTTTATGTTACACAACTAAACCACTTGCACCAAATCAAACATCAAAACTTACCTAAGACAAGGCCCGACTAGGATTTCATCCCCCAACGGATACCTTACCTGTCCCGGCAATCCCACTTGGATTTCATCACCAAGGGGAAAGCCCACTCTATTGTCTAGTAGAGTCTAATCTCTAGGGAAAGTATATTTTGGCTAAGCGAGACCAGCTTATCACTAGACTCGTGAAGTGAGGGGAGCTTGCTCCTTAGCACCAGGCCATGTACGGAACCTAACCCAGACTCTTGAGCACCTAAACAAACCTGAAACCATCCATAGACTACCTCTTCTAAGACCCTTCTAACAGCCAACCTCCCAAACATCACTTTAAGGCATAAGCCAACAGGATTCTAAAAGTTGTTTCTTAGGATCTAACGCTTAGGACATGCTTGTGTTCTTCTATTTTTTTGTTCCCATCTCATTTTTTTGAGATAGTGAGGACGTTCTTCTTCCTTTTCTTTCCAAGAATATTCAAGTTTTCTAAGTTTTTGGAAACCACAGTCACTGGCATCAATTTTTAAATCGACGTCAGTAGCCTTTCCTTGACGTTGACCATCTTCTTCACCGGCATCAGTTTTTCAACTGACGTTGATCACTGTCACAGTCCTTTTCTTTCCAAAACAATAGCCTAGAACCCGACCCTTTTTTGCCAAAAACTACATTCTAATTTTCTAAAACTAAAAAAACACAATTTATGGAACCTGACCCTTCTTGCCTTGAATGGTTTTGACACGCAGTCAAACCAAGGCTCTTCTTGACCATGCTAGCCATCAACTGCTTCTGGCTTCCCCATCCATGACCAGTCCCCTAATGGAGTTCCACTCAGAGACTGAAAGAAATCCTACTCGTCTGACTCTAACTCAAACCCCCATCATCCCTAAAGGGGACCAAGATTTTGAGAGATTCTTGGACCTCAATGTCACAGCCCTCCAAAACTATCTTGTAAGAAACCCAACACAAGACTTTTTGGGTGATGTGGCGATGACATCAACACCATTTTCTACCCAGTATTTTGTGACCCAGCCTTTGACCTCAACCATTAACCCAACCATGGCCAATACACAATGTTTGGCCTCCCCATCTATTTTTAGACTGACCTCCATCAGTGTTCCATTACCCCCTCAGCCATACGCAATTCAACCAAGTTCTACATCATACTAGAACTTGATTGTCTCGACCCCTCACACTCTTGCACCCATAAATGTAGGAGTGTCTACCTCTCCTCTTGTCAATGCCACCACACAACCACCTTTGGTGGTATCCAGTCAACTTATGCCTTTTACCTTCATGACCCAACCACCTTTGGCCTCCACTTTTATCCCTGCGACTAGTTACACATATGTTGTGCCCCTACAAGCGCAACCAACTACGTCATATGCCCCTCTCAATATCTTTCAAGCACTTTATAACTTAGGGGGTGCCCCATCCACCAATTTGTCAATAGATCTCATCAAAATGCTGAAGGAAAAAATGTCCAATCTCGAGACTTCTATTTCTGGTTCACGCAATGCTCTCTCGTATGAGCAAATTTGCAATGAGCCCATTCATCCTTTCGTCCCTATCCAACCATACTCCAACTAGTGGGAGCTTCCTAAATTTACTTGCTTCTAGAGTAAGGAAGACCCACAACAACATCTACAGGTATTCAGACATGCCTGCTATCTCATAACGCATGACGATGCGTTACTTTTATGCACGTTTCCCATGTCACTTTTTGGCTCTACCATTGACTGGTATAGCTCTCTTCCCAGACATTCTATCTTTTCATTCATTTAACTTGCCTAATTATTTCTCGACCATTTTTCTATCAACATCACCAAACAAGTCTCAATCACAGACCTCTACTCCATTAGGCAATTTGATGACGAGTCAATAGTTGATTTTGTCACTCATTGGAGAGGCTTGATTAACCAGCTCTCCTTCTCCTTGCCTCAACATGAGCTCATCGAGCTCTTTTCTCGAGCATGTGCCAGGCACATCTCTTCTACCTTGTAGATTCAAACATTCTACACTTTTGACAAAGCTTTCACTATGGCCCAAAAGCTTGAAATCCACGCCATTGAAGAGGATAAGGTCAAATTGTGTAATACTAATGCAAGAACCAATGACCCTTCTTCTTCCAGACCTTCTTCTTCTGCCAACTCCAATTCCAAAGGAGTGGCCAACATTGTGGTCATTAGATCACCATTTTCAACAACAACTAATCACTCTCAACCTTCTACATCTCAAAGCATCACCAAACAATTCCAATAATGGTACATCTAGCATTCATACACTCCACTTGGAGAATCATACGCTTCTGTTTTGGAAAAACTTGTCAAGTAGGGGTTCCTCAATCTCCCTCCCATCCAACCACCTAAATTCGACCCTTCAAAAGCCCTCCCTACATGGTATAGGGAGGCCAACTTCTGTCACATTCATTGCATCCACGGCCATGACATCGATAATTGCTGAACCTTTAACAACATAGTCCAAGACATGATCGACAAGGAGGATCTTGTTTTGGATAACCTAAATGCGCCACCCAACCAACACATCGACATCTTCAAACAACCATTCCAAAATCATCTGCCTATTTAAAATAATGTCTAGACCTTGACCAATAGCTCCCATGAGCATGACATACACACAGTCAACACTATCTTGCCTCTTGTCCCTGACCAACCTCCTTCATAGGTGAAAGAGTCTTCTTCTCCTATTCATCTATCACAGGTAGAAGAACTTTCTTCTCCTATTAGTCCCCCATCGACCTCTCCTATACTAGAGGATGCCTTGACCACACCTATACCATTAGCCACACCTTCGTCTTTCCTCCTACCAATGGAGGACCCTACCTTGCCTGCTCCTCAAGCACAAGTAGGAGGCACCATCATCCCTGCCCTCTTCCCTCTTGAGGAGTTGCACTCTCCTATTTCTTCTCCACCAAGAGAAGAACTAGTCTCTTCACCCATTTCAACCAAGGAAGACCCCGTCACAATTTCTTCTTGCCTTTTGCCAGAGATTGCTACATCTCACTCACCTCTGTCCACATCTAAACCCAAACTCATATCTAATTTCACCTTGCACAATGGTTGCCCTCAACCCAAAAAAAATAAGGCCACTAAACCACACCGGAGGACTCCTCCCCCACCTTCATCATTACCTTCAATCTTGGGCCCGCATCTATCTAATTTAAGGGGAGTGCTTCCTACTCCCATACCTCACAGAGGCAAGTCACCTCCATTACTCTCTCAACCCATCAGACATATATCTCCTCCAATCCATTGACCAATGCCTCCTAAACCAAAGTCATCAACCCCCACTGCAACAAAACATCCAGACCTGTTAGCAAGTTCTTATGCCTTGCTATTATGGCAATTATTGCATTCATCTCGCATCAATCTCCCACCTCTTAAACCATATCAATCTCTCAGACCAAAACTGCCCTGGTTCGACGACACTCAGATTTGTGTCTATCATCGCATGCCTGGGCACGACACTGAGCATTATTGTGCCCTCAAGGTTGTCATTCACCAATGTCTAGGGAATGACACCTTTCTTTGCGACCACATTATCAACAAACCTTCAACACCACCCCACTCATCAACTCTCAGATCAAGACCATCTTAGTTTGACAACTCTAAATTTTGCCACTATCATCACACTCTAGGACATGACACGGAGCGTTGTTGTGCTCTCAAAGTTGTCACTCTTCAACATTGGAGAAAGGATACCCTTCTCATCAAGGATCCTCTTGACCACCCCTTTGACAAATCATCAACACCGACCCATGCTTCTCATACCTCGTCACTTAAATCAGGATCTCCATGCCAAACTATGGTCTCCTTGCCGCCTTTAACCCCCTTATTCGACATCAGCAAAGTCAATTTGACTACCAAGCCTCATTCGACCTTGACCAATCTGTCAAACATTCTCCCTACCCGCTGGGGGAATTCAACTTTCGATCAAGCCTCGACCAACCCTTCAACCTAGTCTCGACCAAATATCAATCACTCTTTTAATCCTGAACCTTGACTACACATGCAACCCAGCCTCAACTAGTCTCAACTGAATCAATCAACCAACCTTTTCACCGAAACAATCAACCAAGCTTCGACCCAGTCTTGACTAAATTTGACCAATCATCGACCTATTACCAATTTCAACCCAACCATCGACCAAATATCAACAAATATCAACTAGACACCAACCAATCATCAATCCAGACCTTAACCAGAACTTGATCATGATAATGACCAAGACCTCAACCAAATCTCAACCAAGATATTGACCAGACATTCACCCAGACATTGACCATGACTAGACATTGGCCATGACATTAACCAAACCATTGACTAGACCATCGACCAGACACTAACCAATCATCAATCATGACCTCGACCAAACATTCAACCTAAACATTCAACCAACCCTTTTAATCAAAACATTCAACCAAACCTTGACCAATCATCAACCAACCTTTTAATCATGACCAAACACCAATCTCAATCCGACCATCAACCAGTCTCAACCAATTAGTGACCATATCAATCAACATGTGACCAATTTGGAAAGAGGCAAATGGGGCAAGTCTGCTCCTAATTGACTCAGACCTTATCATAATGCACAAGCATGGCCCGGGGACTTATCAAAACTTGAGCCCTTAAATGCCTTGCATCTACGACCATTCTACTGTTAGTCGAGTACTCGATCACTTGACATTTTACTTGAGCTCATCCCTTAAGTAACCCTCTATCATTGCCATTCCTATTCCTTTCAACCTTGTTTTCCCAACATTCATCAACCCTTTCTGTCAAGCATGAATGCTTTGTCTTAATAAAGGGGAACCCTTAAACCTCTAGAGGCTCGTCCATGGCTAAAAACTTTAGTCAACAAAAACATGTCAAAATATGGGATACCTATCATATCAAAGGTCATAAACTTTAAATGTATACTGCTCCCTTGAAGGACAGCTACATAATTACTGTATTACTAGACTTGTCCCTTGAAGGACAGCTAGGCCAAGTCATATCAAAACATATAAATCAAAAATATAGACCACTCCCTCGAAGGATGGCTATGACTAAATATTGCTATAGACAACACTTTTTTTGAAGCTTCCCGCATTAATCAGCTTCACAACATGACCACCAAGTAAAACAACATCCCAATGCAGACTTCCTGCATCGATCAGTTTGCACCCAAAAAAAAAGAGAGACTGACAAGCTATCAAGTCATGGACATGCCTATAGTCATTCTTGGGTCACGTTTAAAAGGGGCAAGGTTCTTCCTACCACCAAAAAGGGTTACCCCATCCTCTCATATCACATAATTCATCCTATGACCCCAACATACTCAAGGGACTTCGAGCTCATTTAACATCAAGTGATTTGATTACCATTCTAACACAACTTGGTCCACGACGTAATGCATAAATGGGGCTTTTGTTCTAACAACCCTTATCTATGTTGTCATTCTGGTCCTTGTCAATGAAAGAGCAATATGCCTTTCACTTTCTTTCACACTTTGGTCACATTCAAACAAACCTTATTCTACCCAACCAAGCCAACCCAAAATTTTTAGACCACCAACATCATCCTAGTCCTTTTCACATAGTTTCTATGGACACCAATACACATGGAAACTATCGACCAGCCTCCATTTATGTTAAGCATAAACCAATACTTGCTAAAGCATAAATAAACCACAATTCATTTTTAGCATACATCCATCATGCCTATGGAAAATTGCTAGGGATGAAAGACCCCTCAACCAATGTTACAGCATACACCATTTGGCAATGGCTGTAACATCTTCTTTCTCCTCATCTTTTCGACACATGAACACACCCATCATCGACCATTTTGTCTCTTAGCTTGAACTACATTGGTCTAAGGCCCCTTCCAATTTGGGCTATCTAGGCAGCACTCAGATGACACAACATCTTCTAGGGTTAGCTTGACCACCCTCATTTGTTCGTCTCTCTGATGGACAAACCTTCTTTCTTCCTATTGACTATGACTTGCCCTCGACCAAGACCAATCCATTACCTTTGACCATTCCTCACTTTTAGGGAGAACTACATTGGCCTGAGGCCTTGCAATAAGGGCTATGTAGGCATCACTCAGTGTTATGAGGTTAGCTTAGCCACATTCCTTCATCCGTCCATCCATTGGAACAGTCATCTATCTCGACCCATCTCGACCAACCACTTTGGAGATCATGCCTATCTCCTCTGACCCTAACCACTTCTAAGATGACTTCACCTTGGTTGTTTTTGCATGTATGCTACCCCATGACTGGTTAGCAAAATTGTGCACAAGCTATTTTTGACCCTCACAAGTATAAGATCACAAGTCGGTTGATCCACATTACTTGTGACTTATTCATGTTTCTAGGAGCACTTCCTGAGCCTGAGATACTTAAAACATGATGACCATTGGAGCTTCAGCTTAGATTGAATAACCCGATCAACTATGACTAATGCTGGGGCCTGGTTATTTCAATTTTGGCACTCCTCGACCCTTGACCTATGACAATTTGACCTGACCATCTCATGAAGTGGTATGCGTGCAATCACGACTTTTGTAGCGTTCACACTCACACCTTCATCCTTTTCATCCACTCCTTGTCAAATCAGCACCTGATTCTAGGTTCCCTTCCCTTGACTCTTGCTTTGAGGGGGAATACCTCATCCATAATCGGGGCAACCAACCTCTTCCTATTTTTGTCTTGCAGTTCATTCAAACAACCAATAAGACGAATTCAATCTCATCCCACACTTGGGGCCATCAACTCTTGTTTTTGTCTTGCAGTTCGTCTAGAACAACCAATAAGACAAAAAGGGGCAAATTTAGACATTGAAATCATGTCTACCCCTTGGTCCTTTCTCCCTCTTTTAGTCCCCTTTGGTCCACTTAACCACTCCTAACCCATGTCTTGTTAATTTGAAATAATTATCTTATTTTCAATTAATAATTATCTCTCCCTTGCCACCTCACCACCCTAGGATGCCCTTCTTTGGATTCTCTTCATCCCCCCATGACCCATTTATGACCCCCATTTCATCCTCTCATGTCCATTTAGCCACCTTCGACCATTTCTTCCTCAGACTTATTGACCCAGCAGTTGGGAAAATGGACGAAAGGCTATTTTTAGCCTTTTTCCTACCTTCCAGCCACCGACGTCAATCAACTGTCAATCGACGTCGGTGATATTGCCGATGTCAGTTGCATTCATAATAGTTTTCTAAGTCCATTAGCCTCCCTTGGCCCTGGCTCTTCATCCACTTTTTTGACCTTCAATCGACATGACCTCTGATCATCGTCTCCTTTAATCTTCAGTCTTCAAACATCTACCACTCTTGCAATCAATCAGCCAATCTTCAAACCAGACCTCTCACTCTCCCTCTCATAGGGCTTCTGTATTAGTAATAGCATCAGTCTTCTACACCAGCAATAAGTCCTCCACATAGGCTACATCAACAATAAGTACAGGTATCAGCAGCACTCCTTCAACAAGGCATAGGTATGTATATTGTCTATGTTTTCATTATGTTCTTAGTTATTGCTTTCAAGAAATATCCCCCCCAGACCAATCTATTAACCAGACCACAGACCCAAATCCTTATCTCCTTGTCTCCTTGTTGCCTCTATCCCCTATTTGGTCCCCCTTTCAAATCATTCTTTCTGCCTACAAAGACCCTACACAGGACATCCAACCAAACCCAGACTCTCAGACCACTCAAACAGACCCAAACCTTTTCTTAGCCCTGTCCACAGTCCAAAGACTTAACTAGACCTCGTCCACAAACTCCTACCCTGACCAACGCCGGTCACTTCCCCCATCGACATCAGCAGCCTAACCGACGTCGGCATCTTTACTAATGGACGTCGGCAGCCTAACTGATGTCAGCGACTGTGACTATTCTGATAGCAACATTTAGGTAAGCATTTGCTTCCATTTCCTTTTAAGTCTTTAATCATTTTAGTATTTTATCATTCTGTCTTTTATTAGACATTAATTTTATCAATTAGTGGGTTGACATCCCTCAAGCTTTTGCTTCTGGGATCAAGCTTTTGCTTGGCAACCCACCATCTCCTTATCTAACGCCTTCTTTGTCTTAGTCTCTTTCTTTTGCAGGTGTCATCCTCCACAACCGAAGAGGAGTTCTCATGACATCTGGATAACGGTGCGCACGACTACATCTAGGTACACACAAGCCTTAGACCATTTCTCTTAATTTCTTATTCTCTCTTTGAATGTAGAAAGTGAATATAGCATAGAAACATTTTGGCACACCCGGTGGGACCCTAGGGTCTTCTTGGGTTCCTTTTCTTTATGTTCATATAGGTGCATTAGGTTTCTCCCTTTTCATCTCTTTCTTCTCTTCTAAATGACATCATAAGTAGGAATAAAAAGAACCTTTCTTTCTTTTCTTGCATTTCAAACTAGTCAAAAGTCATATTCTTTGACCCTTTCCCAACTTGTTTTCATCTGAACTCACATTTGGACTTGGGCTTAAAACACATTGCATGTCATTTCTACTTGCTTGCATTTCTTAGTCCACACCTAGTAATTAATAACTACATCATGAATTAATCATAGTCCACTTTATGTTACACAACCAAACCACTTGCACCAAATTAAACATCAAAGCTTACCTGAGACAAGGCCTGACTGGGATTTCATCCCCCAGCGGATACCTTACTTGTCCTAACAATCCCACTTGGATTTCATCACCAAGGGGAAAGCCCACTCTTTTCTTTGGCAGAGTCTAATCTCTAGGGAAAGTATATTTTGGCTAAGCGAGACCAGCTTATCATTGGGCTCATGAAGTGAAGGGAGCTTGCTCCTTAGCACTAGGCCATGTACGGAACCAACCCAGACTCTTGAGTGCCTAAACAAACCTGAAACCATCCATAGACAACCTCTTTTAGGACCCTTCTAACAACCAACCTCCCAAACATCACTTTAAGGCATAAGCCAACAGGATTCTAAAATTTGTTTCTTAGGATCTAACGCTTAGGACCTGCTTGTGTTCTTTTATTTTTTTGTTCCCATCTAGTTTTTTTGAGCTAGTGAGGATGTTCTTCTTCCTTTTCTTTCCAAGAATCTTCAAGTGTTCTAAGTTTCTGGAAACTAGTCACCGGCATCAGTTTTTAAATCGATGTTGATAGCCTTTCCTCATTGGCATCAATTATCTGACCGACATCGGACATCTTCTTCACCGGCATCAGTTTTTCAACTAACGTCAATCACTGTCATAGTTCTTTTTTTTCAAAAATAGCAGCCTAAAACCTGACCATTTTTCTACCAAAAACCACATTTTGAGTTTCCAAAACTAAAAAAACACAGTTTCTAGAACCTAACCCTTCTTTCCTTGAATGGTTTTGATGCGCAGTCAAACCAAGGCTCTTCTTGACCATGCTAGCCATCAACCACTTTTGTCTTCCCCATCCATGACCAGTCCCCTAATGGAGTTCCACTTAGAGACTGAAAGAACTCCTACTCACCCGATTCCAACTCAGACCCCCATCATCCCTAAAGAAGACCAAGATTTTGAGAGATTCTTGGACCTCAATGTCATAGCCCTCTAAAACAATCTCCCAAGAAACCCAATGCGAGACTTTTCAGGTGACGTGGCGATGAAATCAACACCATTCACTACCCAGTGTTTTGTGACCCAATCTTTGACCTCAACCATTAACCCGACCATGGCCAATACACAAAGTTTGGCCTCCCCATCTATTTTTAGACCGACCTCCATCAGGGTTCCATTACCGCCTCAACCATATGCAATTCAGCCAAGTTCTACATCATACCAGTAATTGATTGTCTTGACCCCTCACACTCTTGAACCCATAAATGTAGGAGTGTCTACCTCTCCTTTTGTCAATGCTGCCACACAACCACCTTTGGTGGTATCCAGTCAACTTATGCCTTCTACCTTCATGACCCAACCACCTTTGGCCTCCACTTCTATCCCTGTGACTAGTTACACATATGTTGCTCCCCTACAAGTGCAACTGACTACGTCGTATGCCCCTCTCAATATATTTCAAGTGCCTTATAACTTAGGGGGTGCCCCATCCACCAATCCATCAGCAGATCTCATCAAAATGCTGATGGACAAAATATCTAGTCTCGAGACCTCTATTTCTGGTTCATGCAATGCTCTCTCATATGAGCAAATTTGCAATGAGCCCATTCATCCTTCCATCCCTATCTGACTATACCCCAACCAGTGGGAGCTTCCTAAATTTACTCACTTTTAGAGTAAGGAAGACCCACAACAACATCTATAGGAATTTAGACATGCCTGTTATCTCATAGCGCATGATGATGCGTTACTTCTACGCACATTTTCCATGTCGCTTTCTAGCCCCGCCCTTGACTGGTATAGCTCTCTTGCCAGACATTCTATCTTTTCATTCATTCAACTTGCCCAATTATTTCTCAATTGTTTTTCTATCAACATCACCAAACAAGTCTCAATCACAGACCTCTACTCCATCAGGCAATTTGATGACAAATCAATAGTCAATTTTGTCGCTCATTGGAGAGGCTTGATTAACCAGCTCTCCTTCTCCTTGCCTCAACCTGAGCTCATCAAGCTCTTTTCTCAAGCATGTGCTAGGCACATCTCTTCTACCTTGAAAATTCAAATATTTCACACTTTTGATGAAGCTTTCACCATGGCCCAAAAGCTCGAACTCCATGCCATTGAAGAGGATAAGGTCAAATTACGTAATACTAATGCAAGAACCAATGACCCTTCTTCTTCCAGACCTTCTTCTACCAACTCCATGTCCAAAGGAGTGGCCAACACTGTGGTCATTAGATCACCATTTTTGACAACAACTAATCACTCTCAACCTTCTACATCTCAAAGCATCACCAAATAATTCCAACAATGGTACATCTAGCGTTCATACACTCCACTTAGAGAATCATACGCTTCCATTTTGGAAAAACTTGTCAAGCAAGGGGTCCTCAATCTCCCTCCCATCTGACCACCTCAATTTGACCCTTCAAAAGCCCTCCTTACATGGTATAGGGAGGCTAACTTCTGTCACTTTCATCGCATCCATGGCCATGACATTGACAATTGCCAAACCTTTAAAAACATAGTCCAAGACATGACCGACAAGGGGGATCTTGTTTTGGATAACCCAAACACCCCACCCAACCAACACATTGACATCTTCAAACAACCATTCCCAAGTCATCCGCCTACTCAAAGCAATGTCCAGACCTTGACCAATAGCTCCCACGAGCATGACATACACATAGTCAACACTATCTTACCTCTTGTCCCTGACTAACCTCCTTCACAAGTGAAAGAGTCTTCTTCTCCTATTCGTCCATCACAAGTAGAAGAACTTTCTTCTCCTATTAGTCCCCCATCAACCTCTCCTATACTAGAGGATGCCTTGACCACACCTATACCATTAGCCACACCTTTGTCTTTCCTCCTACCAATGGAGGACCCTACCTTGCCTACTCCTCAAGCACAAGTAGGAGGCACCATCATCCCTGCCCTCTGCCCTCTTGAGGAGTCACACTCTCCTATTTCTTATCCACCAAGAGAAGAACCAGTCTCTTCACCCATTTCAACCAAGGAAGACCCCATCATAGTTTCTTCTTGCCTTTTGCCAAAGATTGGTACATCTCACTCACCTCCATCCACATCTAAACCCAAACTCGTATCTAACTTCACCTCACACAATGGTGGCCCTCAACCCAAACCAAATAAGGCCACTAAACCACACCAGAGGACTCCTCCCCTACCTTCGTCATTACATTCAATCTTGGGCCTGCATCTATCCACCTTAAGGGGAGTGTTTCCTACTCCCATACCTCAAAGAGGCAAGTCGCCTCCATTACTCTCTCAACCCATCAGACATATATCTCCTACAATCCATTGACTAATGCCTCCTAAACCAAAGTCATCAACCCCCACTACAACAAAACATCCAAACCCATTAGTAGGTTCTTATGCCTTGCTATTACGGCAATTATTGCAGTCGTCTCGCATCAATCTCCTGCCTCTTAAACCATATCAATCTCTCAAACCAAAACTGCCCTGGTCGACGACACTCAAATTTGTGCATATCATCACACGCCTAGGCATGACACTGAGCATTTTGTGCCCTCAAGGTTGTCATTCACCAATGTCTAGGGAATGACACCTTTCTTTGCGACCACATTATCAACAAACCTTCAACACTGCCCCACTCATCAATTCTCAGATCAAGACCATCTTGGTTGGAAAACTCAAAATTTTGCCACTATCATCACACTCTGGGACATGACACAGAGCGTTGTTGCACTATTAAAGCTGTCACTCATGAACATCAGAGAAAGGATACCCTTCTCATCAAGGATCCTCTTAACCACCCCTTTGACAAATCATCAACACCGACCCATGCTTCTCATACCTCATCACTTAAATTAGGATCTCCACACCAGACTATGGTCCCCTTGCCACCTTTAACCCCCTTATTCAACATCAACACAGTCAATCTGACCACCAAGCCTCATCTAACCTTGATCAATCTATCAAACATTCTCCCTACCTGCTGGGGGAATTCAACTTTTGATCAAGCCTCGACCAACCCTTCAACCCATTCTTGACCAAATATCAATCACTCTTTTAATCCCAAACCTTGACTACACATGCAACCCATCCTCAACTAGTCTCAACTGAATCAATCAACCAACCTTTTCACCCAATCAATCAACCAAGCTTTGACCCAGTCTCGACCAAATTTGACCAATCATTGACCTAATACCAATTTCAACCAAACCATTGACCAAATATCAACTAGACATCGACCAATCATCAATCTAGACCTCAACCAGACCTTGATCATGACAATGACCAAGACCTCAACCAAATCTTGACCAAGATATTGACTAGACATTGACCATGACCAAAAATTGGCCATGACATTGACTAGACCATTGACTAGACCATCGACCAGACACTAACCAATCATCAATCATGACCTCAACCAAACATTCAACCCAAACATTCAACCAACCCTTTTAATCAAAACATTTAACCAAACCTTGACCAATCATCAACCAACTTTTTAATCATGACCAAACACCAATCTCAACCCGACCATCGACTAGTCTCGAGCAATCAGCAATCATATCAACGAATCAACATCAATCAACACGTGACCAATTTGGAAAGAGGAAAATGGGGCAAGTCTGCTCCTAATTGACTCAGACCTTATCATAATGCACAAGCATGGCCCAAGGACTTATCAGAACTCGAGCCCTTAAATGCCTTGCATTTGTGACCATTCTACTATTAGTCGAGTACTCGATCACTTAACGTTTTACTTGAGCTCATCCCTTGAGCAACCCTCTGTCATTGCCATTCCTATTCCTTTCAACCCTATTTCCCCAACATTCATCAACCCTTTTTGTCAGCATGAATGATTTGTATTAATAAAGGGGAACCCTTAAACCTCTAGAGGCTTGTCCATGGCTAAAAACTTCAGTCAACAAAAACATGTTAAAATATGGGATACCTATCATATCAAAGGTCATAAAATTTAAATGTAGACTGTTCCCTCAAAGGATAGCTACATAATTGCTGTATTACTAGACTGCTCCCTTGAAGGATAGCTAGGCCAAGTCATATCAAAACATATAAAGCAAAAATATAGACCACTCCCTCGAAGGATGGCTATGACTAAATATTGCTACAGGCAACACTTTTTGTGAAGATTCCCACATTGATCAGCTACACAACATGACCACCAAGCAAAACAACATCCCAATGTAGACTTTCTACATCGATCAGTCTGCACAATAAAAAAAGACAAGCTATCAAGTCATGGACATGCCTATGGTCATTCTTGGGTCACCTATAAAAGGGGCAAGGTTCTTCCTGCCGCCGAAAAGGGTTACCCCATCCTCTCATATCACATAATTCATCCTATCACCCCAACATACTCAAGGGACTTCAAGCTCACCTAACGTCAAGTGATTTGATTACTGCTCTAACACAACTTGGTCCATGACGTGATGCATAAATGGGGATTTTATTCTAACAACCCCTATCTATGCTATCATTCTAGTCCTTGTCAATGAAAGAGCAATATGCCTTTCACTTTCTTTCACACTTTGGTCACATTCAACCAAACTTTTTTCTACCTAACCAAGCCAACCCAACATTTTTAGACCACCAACATCATCCTAGTCCTTTTCACATAGTTTCTATGGACACCAATACACATGGAAACTATCGACCAGCCTCCATTTATGTTAATCATAAACCAATACTTGCTGAAGCATAAATAGACCTCAATTCATTTTTAGCATACATCCATCACGCCTATGGAAAATTGCTAGGGATGAAAGACCCCTCGTCTAATGTTACAGCATACACCATTTGGCAATAGCTGTAACATCTTCTTTCTCCTCATCCTTTCGACACATGACCACACCCATCATCAACCATTTTGTCTCTTAGCCTAAACTACATTGGTTTGAGGCCCCTTCTAATTTGGGCTATGTAGGTAGCACTCAGATGACACGACATCTTCTGGGGTTAGCTGGACCACCCTCGTTTGTTCATCTCTCTGATGGACAAACCTTCTTTCTTCATTTTGACTATGACTTGCCCTCGACCAAGACCAATCCATTAACTTTGATCATTCCTCCCTTTTAGGGAGAACTACATTGGCCTAAGGCCCTACAACAAGGGCTATAGAGGCAGCACTCAGTGTTTTGAGGTTAGCGCGACCACATTCCTTCGTTTGCCCATCCATTGGACTAGTCATCTGTCTCGACCTGTCTCGACCAACCACTTTGGAGATCATGCCTATCTCTTCTGACCCTAACCACTTCCAAGATGACTTTGCCTTGGTTATTTTTGCATGTATGCTACCCCACTACTAGTTAACAAAATTATGCGCAGACTATTTTTTACCCTCACAAGTATAGGATTGCAAGCCAGTTGATCCCCACTACTTATGACTTCTTCATGTTTTTGAGAGCACTTCCTAAGCCTGGGATACCTAGAACACAATGACCATTGGAGCTTCAGCTTAGATTAAATAACCTGATCAGCTATGACTAATGCTAAGACCGAATTATTTCAATTTTGGCACTCTTAGACACTCGACCTATGATAATTTGACCTGACCATCTCATGAAGTGGTATGCATGCAATCATGACTTTTGTAGCATTCACACTCACACCTTCATCCTTTTCATCCACTCCTTGTCAAATCAGCACCTGATTTTAGGTTCCCTTCCCTTGACTCTTGCTTTGAGGGGGAATACCTCATCCATAATCGGGGTAACCAACCTCTTCCTATTTTTATCTTGTAGTTCATTTGAACAACCAACAAGATGAATTCAATCTCATCCCACACTTGGGGCCATCAAATCCTATTTTTGTCTTGCAGTTTGTCCAAAACAACTAACAAGACAAAAAGGGGCAAATGTAGACACTGAAATCATGTCTACCCCTTGGTCCTTTCTTCCCCTTTTAGTCCCCTTTGGTCCACTTAACCACTCCTAACCCATGTCTTGTTAATTTGAAATAATTATCTTATTTTAAGTTAATAATTCTCTCTCCCTTGCCACCTCACCACCCTAAGATGCCCTTCTTTAGATTCTCTTCATCCCCCCATGACCCATTTATGACCCCCATTTCATCCTCTCGCATCCATTTAGCCACCTTCAACCATTTGTTCCTTAGACTCGCTGACCTGATAGTTGGGAAAATGGATGAAAGGCTATTTTTAGCCTTTTTCTTGCCTTCCAGCTACCAACATCGGTCAACAATCAACTAATGTCAGTGATATTGCCGGCATCAGTTGAATTCATAATAGTTTTTTGTGTCTGTTATCCTCCCTTGGCCCCAGCTCTTCATCTACTTTTTCAACCTTCAATCGACCTGACCTCTGATCATTGTCTCATTTTATCTTCAGTCTTTGAACATCCACCACTCTGCCAATCACTCAGCCAATCTTCAAACTAGACCTCTCACTCTCCCTCTCACAGGGCTTTTGCACCAGCAACAACATCAGTCTTCTACACCAGCAATAGGTCCTCCACATAGGCTACATCAACAATAGGTATAGGTATTAGTAGCACTCCTTCAACAAGGCATAGGTATGTATATTGTCTATGTTCTCATTATGTTCTTAGTTATTACTTTCAAGTAATATCCCCCCCAGACTAGACTGTTAACCAGACCACATACCTGAATCCTTATCTCCCTATCTCCCTATTGCCTCTGTCCCTTGTTTGGTCCCCCTTTCAGATCATTCTTTTTACCTACAAAGACCCTGCACAGGACATCCAACCAAACCCAAACTCTCAGACCACTCAAACAGACCCAGACCCTTTCTCAGCCCTATCCATAGTCCAAAGACTTAACCAGACCTCATCCATAGACTACTGCCCTGACCGACGCTGGTCACTTCCCCCATCGACATCGACAGCCTAATCGATGTTGACATCTTTACTAACTGACGTCGGAAGCCTAACTGACGTCGGTGACTGTGACTAGTCTGACATCAACATTTAGGTAAGCATTTGCTTCCATTTCCTTTTCAGTCTTTAATCATTTCAGTATTTTATCATTATGTCTTTTATCAGACATTATGTTTATCAATCAGTGGGTTGACATCCCTCAAGCTTTTGCTTCTGGGATCAAGCTTTTGCTTGGCAACCCACCATCTCCTCATCTAATGCCTTCTTTGTCTTAGTCTCTTTCTTTTGCAGGTGTCATCCTCCACAACCAAAGAGGAGTTCTCATGACATCTAGATAACAGTGTGCATAACTACATCCAGGTACACACAAGCCTTAGACCATTTCTCTTAGTTTCTTATTCTCTCTTTGAATGTAGAAAGCAAATATAGCATAGAAAAAACTATATGCATGGAGGAAACTTGTAGAATATTGATACAACATCCTCATGATCTTCAACTATGTTTTTGTTATCCTCTTCATCCATTGATGTGCAAAAATGAACTCATACTCAGAAAAATAAATAGTTTTAAGATATCTTAGGTTATTTTTACAAAACTTAACTTGTATTTTTCAATTGGGTATTTTAAAAATTTTCAATTCATCCAATTTTGAAAAAACTAGAAATGTAATTTATAGCATGAGTTTTTACAAGTTAAATAACTCAAAATTTTTCAAAAAGGAAAGTGCAATTTACAAGTTTGCTTTTCGTAACTTTCTAATGTGTCAAAAAGATACTTGGAAATTATAAGTGGATCTTTCTCAAAAATAGATACCAATATTTTTTACAACAAAGAAATATAATATATAGAATGTATCTGATTGAAATAATTAATCTACAACCAGAACCTTTGAAGAGTATTTGTCCTTCTTTACCTATGTCATCTTAATATATTCATCAAATCTTTTGAATATCTCTAGGATATGATCTTCATTAGGACTAAATGAGTATAGGTTTCTTATTTCACATTTTATAATTGTTTCAAAGGGTTCCCTTTGTGCATCCCTATATACTTGAGTATCTTTGCCCATTTGATCTAGTGTATTATGATACATAAGAAAATGGTGGATGGAGTTTAAGTCAAATGTTATGTCTCATGTTGACTCTCTCTTGACCACTCATTTGATTTTTTTTTTTAACTTTTTATACTGAAAGGATTTGGTCTTGATGTTCTTTTGTTTCACATGATAATTTAATAATCAAATATTCAATATCAAAGATTGTATCTATGACCTTTTCATGTTTAAGCTTAGCTTTATTAATACTCTCTATAGGTATTCTTATTTTAAAGTTGGCTGCCCTATCCAATTCCTCATGCTTTGCATCATTTTTCAATATCTTTTCTATAATGAGGGTGTTAGTTTCAATCATGTCAATAGTTTTCAACTTTGGGTAGAATATGTTCAACCTTTCTACCTCTTCGTAGTAATTACTTATTGATGTCCTTAAGGTTGTTCAACCATATTTTAAAGATTTGTTATAGTCTATTGCTAACTCAATTACTCTATTTCCCTTTGAATTGAGATCCTCTACCCAATCCTTTGTATCCCTTCCCATGTTTCCAATCTATATTATTTCATCAATTATTTCTTTATCAAATATCTAATTAATGGATTATGTTGGTTGGGTAGTAGGCTCAATGAACTTCTTCAGTACAGTCATCAATTATTTAACCTCATTATTTAATTTGTCCTTTGTGACCTTATCACTATCCATTTTATTGAAAAGAGATTTAGTGCTTGATTGAACATCATGTTTTAATCCCTCTCTTTTAGGGTGACTAGGGTGAACATTTGATATTTGGTAATCCCCCACCACTAGATCTTCTTGTTATTTATCTAGTGAGGGGACTATAATATCTACATACTTCTATAAAAAATTATATAGCATTGTTGATATGGTTTTAGGAGCTTCCTTTGATCTCTTTGATGCCTCTAAAAGGCTAAAATCAAGTGTTCTAGGTGACACCATTTGTTTATATTTCTTTCCCACTGATTACATTATCCAACATGAAGTGGCATCCCATTATCCAAGCATTTCCAACTATGAATTTATAGTTGAAGTTAATACACTTGTGGTTATGATGGAAAGTGTTGTATCTTTTACTAATATGGCCATCGAGTCTTTAGATGATGTTTTGGAAATATATTAACCATCTATGGGTTGAGTATCCATAGTTGTATCAATGATTTTATCTATATATACCTCTTATGTGTGGTCTAGGGTTATTATGGAAATGGATGTGCCTATCGAGGGTGTGGGAGATGGAAATGACACTAGTGAAGGGGTAGGCATAAGGAGTTGAAACAGGGGAACCTATGGGAGTGTGGAATATAGAGTCATGAATGAATCAATAAAATTTGTGGTGAAATTTAGGGTTTATGAAATGGGAAAGGTGATAGAAGATGAAAATGAAGTAGTAGTTATCCTAGTGGTTGGGATTGATAATAGGATTATAGTTATGATGATTTAATATGTAGATATATATCATTATGTGGTGTTAGTGATTAACAGGGTGGTGGTGGTGATTAAGGATGAGATAGAAGGAATCATTAAAGAGGGAAGTGAAATTATGGAAGAGGGAAGAATTATAGAAGAAGGGAGTGGAAGTGAAACCATAGTGTCTAATTATGTTAATTGAACTATTTGTAATAGAGTTACTAGAATACGTGAACTAGTGAGAATGGAGAGGGAAATTATTTGAGGTGATGATGGAGTGGAGATAGGGGAGGATGTATTAAGGGTGGTATAATGATAAAGATAAGAGAGGAAACTATTTATTATTTAATAGTAGTTATATATTTTTAAAAATGAGGGTGTCAGTTTCAATCATGTTACTAGCTTGCAACTTTGATTATAATAGATTCAACTTTTCTATCTCTTCCTGATAATTGATTACTAATGTCGTTAAGGTTTCCTAACCATATTTTAGATATTTTTAGTAGTCCATTTATAACTCAATGACTATATTTCCCTCTAAAATGAGCTCCTCTACCTAGTCCTTTGTATCCCTTCCAATGTTGCTAATCTCTATTACTACATCAAGTGTTTCTTTGTTGGAGATCTAAGTAATGCATTATATTTTTTGGGCAAAAAACTCAATGAAATTATTTAGTACAGTCATCAATTATTAAGCTTTATTCTTTTTTTTTACTGTTTGAGCTTGTTACTATCCATTTTCTCAAAAAGAGATTTAATGCTTGATTGAACATCATGTTTTAATCCCTCTCTTGTAGGGTGACTAGGGTGGACTTTTTATATTTGGCAATCCCCCACCAAAATATCTTCTTTTTATTTGTTTTGGAAGGACTAAAATCTCTATATACTTCTCCCCTATTAAATCATATAGTATTCTTGATATGGTTATGGGAACTACCTTTGCATCTCTAATGCCTTTGCAAGGCTAAAATCAAGTGTGCTAGGGGACACCAACTGGTACCATTTCTTTCCCAATGATTATAATACCCAAGCTTAAAGTGGCATCCTATTGTCTTAACACTCCCAACTATGAATATGTAGTTTAATTTATTACATTGGTGGTTACAATGATGAGTGTTATATCTTTTACTGATATGGTTGTTGAGTCTTCAGCTAATTTTTTCGTAAAATATTCAACATCTATGGGTTGAGTAACCATAATTGTATAAATGGTTTTATTTGTCTGTACCTCCTTTGTGGGGGATAGGCTTATTATAGAAATTGAAGAAATAGGTACAATGGAAATGAATTTTCCTATCAGGGGTGTGGGAGATGGATGTAACACTAGTGGAGGGGTAGGCATAAGGAGTTAAAAAAGGGGAACCTATCAGAGTGTGGAATCCAAATCCATGAATGAATCAATCAAAGTTGTGGGGACACTCAAGGTTGATGAAATGGGAAAGGTGATAGAAGATGAAAATGAAATAGTATTTATCCTAATGGTTAGGATGGATAACATGATTATAGTGAGGATGATTGCATCCATAACTATATATTGTTGTGTGGTGTTAGTGATTAATGGGGTGGTCATGATGATTACGGATGAGATAGAAGGAATTATGGAAAAGGGAAGTGAAATTAAGGAAGAGGGAAGAATTATGGAAGAAGGGAGTAGTAGTGAAACTTGAGTGTCTAATTGTGTTGATCAAACTATCGACAATGGAGTTACTGGCATAGGTGAGCTAGTGAGAATAGAGGGGGAAATTATTTGAGGTGATGGTAGAGTGAAGATAGGGGGAAGAGTTATTAATGTTGGTATAATGATAAAGATAAGAGGGGTAACAATTTGTTCTTCAATAACAATCGTATCTTTAGATGAAATTACTACTGGCTTATCTATTGTTACTACTTGGCCACTAGATTTACCTCTTTTAGCCTTTTTCATTTGTTTTCTCTTGTGAGATACCACTGGACTTTATACCCATTATTATATGGTTCCACTAATAAAACCTTCTACTATTGGTGGCACTCCATTCTCTTTGATTTCTCTTAATTTATCACTAATTCTCATAGTTTTTTTAGTCACCATAACCCCTTTACTTATAAGCTAGTTGAATGTTCTATTTATTAAATTCATGGTCATATTCATTAATGAGAATAAATATGGGATGGACCAACTAACTAAGGGAAGGGGTTGATAAAATATCTTGTTATCATAGTAGACCTTGTCTACTAGAGATTCATCATCTACCAAGTCCTCAGGAACTAGTGCCATGTTAAAATCCTTGATCTAATCCAAGGTCATCCTAGAATAATCTTCTAGTTTCACTCTTATTAATAAAACTAGTCCTCCCAGTAGTATTCATAATAGAGAACATGGAAATATGTTGTAATCCATAGTATATTAGTAGCGATACCATCCACATCATAAAATGGCCTTGCCTCAAGAGATTTCAAGGTCATCTGAGTCATTTTAGCATCTACACACTTGGATTTAGATAACGAATGGCATGTATACCTCTGTATACTAATGGGGAAATGAATTTATACCTTGTGTTTACTTGATAACAATTTTGGAGTATCTACAAATTGTCTCACAAGTTCTATTAAAGACCATTTGTCACTTGGATTCCTTGTAAGGGTGTAAAGACAACCATTAAATCCTCCTACTCTAATATATTATCATGTGTGAAATTAAATGAAATAAGATCCCCTATTTGTGATCTCAAAAATAATAACATCAAAGAATCTCTTATTTTCTAACTCTTGGTCAAACATGACTATGATGTATTATATGAATGCATCATTTACCCTCTTGAAATGTTGCCTTCTTGCCTCAAGGGTGAGGTTAGGGTAATAATTAAAGACTTTGTTAACCTAGTCAGCTGTTGTATTCAATCTTGGGAAGGCCCTTCCCTTTTATAATATGTATAATAGATATGGAGTCATGTATAACTTCCCTATATTCTAGACTTACATCAATTATTTTTGGATGGAGTCACTTATTAGATGTGCCTAGTAGATATACTACTTATTTTGATTGATTACCAATATGTATTGGTTTATTTAATCCTAAAAGTTCTTAACATTAGGGTTCCTAATGACTCTATGTAGGAGTATGATCAAATCACTCACTTCATCCTTAGAGTCCATCCTTACCAATTTTTGTGCATTCTTGTAGAGGTAGGCCTAGGGACATTTAGCCATTATTTATTAAGTAGCCTTAGACATCCAATGTTATTATCCTAATAAAATAGCTTGGATGATTCAAGAGTTATATCGAGATGACTCTCATATTCTAGGATTAGGAACACAAGCTATGAATTTGAGGTCTAGGTTCATAATCATTTCCCCCTTATCATTTAATTCTTCTCTCTTCTCCACATTATAGTGATTTTCCAATGTGAAAACAAGTTCAAGGGTCTACATTGACAAGGGGAAGGTTGCTAACTAGGGTAGTCCATACTTTTAAATGCTTTGAATCTAGTCATTTTTGAATAAAACATTCACCCTAGTCCATAAATCACCTAGGTCTTATTTTACCTAGGTCTGTATCCATGATTTCATTAGTGTTGGATTCCAAGCTAAGTGGGACATCGAGTACTTTGGATTTGAATTTAGTTTCTTTTCTAGACATGGATTCTAGGAAATATGATGTGGGAAAACCAACTATAAATTTTATGAGTTTTTGGATTCTAAAACATAGGTAGAAGTTTTTGTAGACTTTAGAGTTGGTTTTTTAGTGAATTTGTCTTAAATGGATTATGGTTGCAAAATACACTTGTAATTTTTGGTGAGAAACCTAGTGGGTTTCAAGCTTGTAATTATAAGTAAGATCCCCAGTGGGATTTGGAGTTAGAAAAATGCAATAGGATTGTTTGTACAGTTGTGGGTTTGCAAATACAGGTGGAAACTCCATGGGTTTTGGAATTGTGATGGTAGGTGAAATGTCTACAGGGACTGTGCATGGAATTTTCCAGGGATAATTTGACTAGTTTTATAAAATGAACCCTAGGTTTATCTAATGGTGGAAAAATGGAAGTAAATCAAGAAGGTAGAGAAACTTATGACAAAATTAAAGTAAACTCAAATATGAAATAAGAGAAATGTAAGCAAAATGCAAGCCCTAGCTTTTTACATGGAAAATGAAAACTAAACTTTTTTATAGAAAGATGCAATTTTCTTAGGAAAATGCATGGAATTAATAAAGGAATACCACTTTACATGAGAAGTAAATGTAGGTCACGGTTTGTGGTTGTATGGATGAGTCATGACATTACTTGTCATCATTATAGGGTCATGAATTGGCTTCACAAAGCTCCAATCTCTTAATTTGCAATTTCAACAATGATTTTTAAAAACGCTGATTTGATTAGATTCCATTAGGTCAGTAGCTGGAAGGATGTAAATTAAAATTTACACTTTGACTTCCACTTTTCACCACATATTTTAGCTCATTTAAAATGGTAATTTGAAACTCAAGGTGTAATTTTCAACTTTTCAAGTTGCAAATTTCAACTGAGTTTCCAATTTTTGGATGAAGGGTAGTCCATGGAGATCGGGACTCAAGTTACAATTTTCAATTTTATAAGTTATAAATTGTAAATTGAGGTGAAATTTATGGTAGGAGTGATTCATGGGAAGTGGATTTTGGAAATAAATTTGCAAGTTTTCAATTTGCAAATTGCATTTGAATCTCTACTTTTTGTGGGGAAGGTGTTTGTTGGAATGCATAGCTCCATTTGTAATTTATAAATTTTAAAGTTTCAAATTAAGAGTGGGATTATAGTTTCCAATGGTCATGATTTATATGGGAATTAGAGGTTGGGATATAATTTTCATGTTTGTAGGTTAAAAATTACATTCCAATCTCCAGTTTCCACCGGTTATGAGTAAAGTGCAAATTAGAGGTCTGGATGCAATTTGTAATTTTGTAAGTTGAAAATTGCACTGAGATCTCTAGTTACTAGGCTTTGGGAAAAAAGTGTCTTAGATCATTTAAGGCATTTTTTGAAAACATTAATGGGTGTCCCTTAGGTTACTAGATATTTTGACATTTTTGGGACAAAAATATCAACATTTTTGGTGACCTTTGTGGGTTGATTTCATACTAGCTAGTTTCTTTCCAATAAACTTCTAGTTCATTGGGCATGGAGTCATTTTATGCTTAACACACTTTAACTAGAGAATTAAAAAATTAAAATTTGCCTAAACAAGAATCAACTAGGGAAAAATTATTCATAGTTCATAATTATTCAAGGATTGACTAAACTAAGTAAATAAAAAATAACCTAATGAGTTGAACTATGAAAAAACACTTATTAGGAAAACAACTAACCCTAATATGTACAATAATTTTTTGGAATGAGATCCAATCTTAAAATAAATATTTGAAGTATAACATATTGACTAGGATAGGCAGTTAAAATCCATAGAGCTTGGATAGTTAGAATGCATTTACTCCTTTGCACTAAGTTATAATATATATAGCACTCCCTATTGCATCAAACTTGGTGTGCTTGCTTGGTTTAGCTCTTTCAACATCCCATTTGAAAACCATGTCTCCTTTATTAAATTTTTTGTCAGATAATTTTTTTTTTTGAAAGTTATCTTTGTTTGATATTTATTTGATTCAATAAATTTCATTGATTGATTCCTAACTTCATTTAGTTCTATGAGTTTCACCAATTGTACTATCATTTGATCATTGTCAATCAATTCCAATTGAAGATTGAGTTCTAGGGATGGTAATTCAATTGACAGTAACACTCTAGATTTCATTCCATATACCAAAATTAATAGAGAATATCTAATAGATCTCTTGGGAGGGATCTTGTCATCCCATAGTGTTTATTTTTAACTTCATGTGCCATGTCCTTTGGTTATCTTCCATTATCCTTTTGATAATCCTTATGATTTTTTTTTTAGAATCAGCTAAGACATTACCCTATGGGTAATAATTGGAAGAAGTAATCAGGTATACATTGTAATTTATGGCCCATTTTCTCACATGAGTTCCCATAAAAGATTTCACATTGTTTGAGATAATGATGTAAGGAACACCAAATCTTGTGGCAATGCCACCATGAATTCTAGGATAGATTCCTATATAGGATATTTTAGTGTAATTTCTTTAGTACATCTGGTGAAATAATTAGTTGCTATAAGGACCCATTTATGGCTTACACTTGATGGTGGATTGATCATGCCAATGAAATCAAATCCCCATTAATCAAATGTTTAGTTAGCTTAGACTGGTATGAGAGGTAGAGGTGATAATCTTTGTTTTCTTGTAAAGTAAGCACACTTTTCACAATTTATTACCCATTGAAGGGCATATTTGAATATGTCAGGCCAATAATATCCCCCTCTCATTAATTTAATGGCTATGGTTCTTGTAGAGAAATGTCCACCTAATGAACCATCATGAAATTCCTCAAGAACTTTGGGGACTTGACCATGATCTATACACTTTGGCATGACTCCATTCATATCTTTCATAAACATTATTCCATCAACAAGAACATGAGGAATATATTGGACTATGAAATACCTTTTCTTGGACTACTAAAAATCATATGGGTACTCACCAGTCTATAGGAAGATAGTCATGTCATGGATCCAACTATTAAATAGAGGTGGAGTGGCTAGTTGGGATGTATTTTGAGCATATACTTTATCAGATATTATATCAATAATTTCTATGTTAGAGGCCATTTGTTCACATAAGCCCTTTCCTCTTATAAGCTTTTTAATTTTGATGCTTACATCATAATACATGACTTTTGTGATTCATCTATCTCTTTTTTCATTTATTTCATAGCTCAATAGGAACTCTTTGACGCTTTGGTGACTAACCATCAAATGAATTTTATTATTAGAGAGCATATGATTGAACTTATTGATATTTTTGATTACAATATGTACTTGCTTCTCTATGAAACTATACTTTTCTTCATAATTATTCAAGGATTGACTAAAGAAATATATTGGATGTTCTAACTATTATTTATTATATTGGGTTCGAATAGCTAAGATAATACCTTCCCCTAAAAAATCATAAAGAATGAAATCTTTCTCCTAGTTAGGGTTGACCAAGGTAGGAGCCTGAGAAATACCCTACTTGATGGCTTTAAAACTGTATTTTCCTTCTTATGTCCAGTTGAAAATGATACCCTTCTTAAGCATTATAGTAAGGTGATTGGCCATAGATGAAAAATTTGGAAAAAACCTTCTTACAAAGTTTATATTTCCTAGGAAACTTTGTAATCCCTTTTTATGGCTCATTTGTGATAGTGCATATATATCACTTATTCTCTCTAGGTCTACTGCAAGACCCTATTTTAAAACAATGTGTCTACATAGTTTCCCTTAATAAAATATGAAAATCCATATTTTTGGATTAAGGGAAACTCAAAATTCTCTACACCTTTCAAAAAAATTCCTAAGGTGATCCAGGAATGCATCAACTTGTTTTGAATAAATAGTGATGTCATCTAAGTATACCAAGATAATCTCATTTATCAAATATCTAAAATCCATATCCATGGATCTTTGGAATGTATCACCAATGTTAATTAGACAAAAAGGCATATTTTTATATGCATATGTGCCCCATTCTTTAGTGAAATCAGTCTTGAACTAGTACGATTGATGCACTAGGATTTGGTTATATCTAAAATAACCATCTATAAGGGAAATCCTTTTAGATCTTGATATAGTTTGAAGAATTTGATCCATGGGTAGAAGGGGATAATGATCCTTCAAGTATTCTTTGTTTATGTCCCTCAAATATACATAAATCTTGATTTTACCATTCTTTTTCCTTATAGGGACCAAATTAGCAACCCAAGATGAGCGTTTGATAGGGAAAATGATATTAGCCTCTATCAATTTGGACAACTCAGTATTCATCAAGGTTTCTTATTTTGGATTTATTGGTCTCTATTTTTGTCTTATAGGATTGGTAATTAGGGCAAGCTCTATTGTGGGTTGGGTTAAGATACGGTCAAGCCCCTTTAAATATTGATAACTCCAAGCAAATTTATCATCAAATTATTGACAAATCTCAATAAAATCCCTTTTTTACAATCATTACATACCTTTCTAATTTTCAACGTTTTACCCTCTAAAATGACTACTAGTTTTTAGTCATCTTCATTAACTATGGTGTTCTTATTTTCACCTTTCAACTGATCATATAAATTGAAGATACTCTCTAAAGTAATAAAGCCCATTGTAAATTTATTTGTCTTCAACTAAATAATTTTATCTCCATATTGATCTTAGAGTCTTGATTGGTTTATATCAAAGAATTCAACTTCTTCTCTTCAAAAATTCACAATTTGCTGATCATTGTCAAAGAATTGTCAGTTGGTTGCATTATCATGAATATATATCCTTACTATCAACCTTACATGCTAGATATTTTTATTCTTTATTCTTCAAGTAGGTTATACTAGGAGCATACTGAAGCCATACAATCATCATCTTTATTTTACGCTCTTAGTACCACTTGAATGTTTAAAATGATAAAGTATTCTAATAAGTCCCAAAACCTATGTTTGTAAGATCTCATCAAGTTATTCTTGGTTATGCTTTTATATTTTACTTGGTAAAAGATAAACTCACTATCACCAAATATTTTTAGTTATTTTAGCCCTCTTTCCTTGGATATTTGGAGACCTTCAATCAATGTTTCATATTCAGCTATATTGTTATTGCAACTAAAATGAAGTCAAAAAGAATAGAAATAACTCTCCTTTTGTGGAGAGATCAAAAAAATATTTACACCTGAACCATTCCTACTTCTAAACCATCAAATAATAGTTTCCACATTCCTTGAATATCTTTAACTAGTTTGACAAGATTTAAGATGATTCCATCATTTTCATGAATGCAATATATACCCAACCCGATTTCTTATACATAGTCATAGGGATCAAATTGGAGATTTGATCCACATTCATCTAGATGAGTGTCTGGGATATCTTCCATAGGTTTTATAACTTCATGATCAAGATCTTCCTCCTAATCTTTCAATATGTAATTCATATTCATATGGATAGGATTGTATGACTCGATATGGTCTATAGAGATTGGCTCAAATTTTATTGTTACTTTCATTCCATATCTCATCCTAAGTAACATGTGAGACCAGTCCATAGATAGATACTCTCCCATTTTAGCAATGAAGTCTTGGGAAAGGTAGATAGAAAAATAGGGGGGAGATTGATAACTAAGACATCTTGGGAAATTGACAAGCTTGGACATACATGGATGGTAAGGTTTAAACATTTTATAGTTCCAACTGTTTGAAAAGCATTCCCATCCAATTGAACCACACCTTTTGAGATAGGTATATACTTAATACTAAGATCATCAACTATTGTCTTGGGCATAATAAAATTGGTAACCCCTGAGTCTATCATCAAATTATGGATGAGATGCTTCCCATCTATGAGTGAAAGGAAGTAAGGGGGAGGCTTACCATTTTTTATTCATTTGGTGTTAGTTATTAGTTGACACAAATTAACTACAACATTAGGTCCCTTTACTATAACTTTGTGTGTTATTTGGAATATTTTCAAAGATTTTTGTAGCAAGTCCCTTTGTGATAAAATGGATAGTGCTTCCCACATAGTTGAATTCAAATTAGTTTTCTTCATTTATTTAATAATTTTGAAAGGATTGTTACCAACCTTTTTTGGTGCCTTTATGGGAGCTATGTCTTATTTCATTAGGTTTGGGGTCAACAATTTTGATTTTGACTTGCCCATTGACATATTGGGTGGCCTTTATACTGTGTTTCCCTTTGCAGATTCTTGTGCAACTTTAGAAGTTATAACTTATTCCACCCTGGGGGGTTCATCAATTAATATTTCTATTTTTTTAAATGTATATTTGGTGTCACCAAACCACCACCATTGAATAATACTTCATCCTGATTTACACCACAAAATCCCTCTTGCTAGTTTAAAAGAGTAGATTTATTATGAGTAGGTTCTTGTGTATCTTTCTACTAAGAAGTGGATTGTTCTTACTATTCTTGAATGTTTGATTTGATTTGTACCATCAAGTCTTGACTGATGATGCCATTAGGATAAGTATTATAATTATGTGTTTGAGCACAAGAATAACACCACTTATAATATATGAGATAGGTTATTCTAAATAGGTATAATAGCTTTATAAGTACCTGATGTAGGTAGAGCATGGATATTTGGAGGTTTTGGTTGAATATTTAGACTATATGGCTATGAATTACCTTATTATGGCTGCTTGTTGGGTTGGTATGTTTGTTTATCTTGTTGATAAGGCATGTAGTTCTAGGATTGTTGCCTTTTTATTACTACCACCTCATTTCTAGATCTTTTAAGTAGTGATGTAACCTCATATAAATCATTCGTAGGAATGGGAATTAAATTTGGTGCTTTGTTTGTGGTGGGAATTAGAACAATTATAGGTTGTGTAGGAGGTATTTCTATAAATAAAGACATTGATAGCCTTGGGGTGAATTTTCCTACTTGAATTAAGCAATTTTATACTCTTATAATAATTTCATAGGCATTGAAGAGAGTGGTGCCACCCATTGACTAAATCATAACACATATATCACTATTCAAAGCTATTAAGCAATATAGAAAAGTATTATTTGGGGTTGGATTGACTGACATTGGAATTCTATTCCATGTCTTTTGAAAGCAAAAATTGAAATCACTCATGAGCTCATGAGGATCTTATTGAATAGGATTTAGTTGTTTAACCAAGGAGAGGTGATCACTCTTATCTTTAAAATGCATGCATAGTTGAGTCCTTAAGTCATCAAAAAAATGAATGGAATTGGGAGGTAGGATTATGTACCATTGTAAGTGTTTACCATTAAAAGAGGAGATAAGAAGTCTGATTGTAACATTATCTTGTACTACATTGTGAAATAAATGAATATTAGCAATGTCTTGTATATGTTCCATAGGAGTGGTGGAAGTTTCAATAGTAAAATATAAAATGCTTTTCAAATCCAAGGTGGGTATATCATTATACTGGGCCAGCTAAAGTGGGATGCCTCCATTGAAGGATATAAAATTTTGATTTCTCAAAGCCGTAATGGGATGTATGAAACTATTATGTGTATTTTTTGAAGATGAAAATAGAATAAAAAGATATACTCTAGTGTAAAGAACAACTGATCTTGATTTCTTTTTATATGTAAATTATAATTCTTGCAAGTTGGCTTTCTTACCTTTAGTAGATGATCTTATTTGTATCTTTGGCATATGTAAACATTGATTTCCTAAATTGGTAAGCTACTAGAGTTTCCAAGTAAATTTTAAATCTGTATGAGGCTCATAAAATGCTTACTAAGAATATCACAAATCTCTTTAGTAATAATTTTTGGGCCCCATTAGACATGCCAAAAACTATTATCACATAGGTCTTGCACCTATCTTTATGTTGTAGCATGTTGTGCATAAATATACTGATACAATGGGATCACCTCCAAGTTTTAGGACATTTTAAAATTGAGGTAAACCTTTTGATAAGGCCAAATTCCTTTCACTAAGTTTGAAGCAAATGATAAATTACCAATTTATATGGAGATTGTTGACCAAATTTGACCCTATAGGTCAAATTGGGACCCTTATAGGTAAAAACATGACTTTTAGGTGTTTTAGGGGTCTAAAAATATGTCACAAGGTTTATTATAGATCATTTAATGTCATTTTATATCACCTTAGCCTTGGTCTTGGTCATTTCCAATGTTTATGTCCTTTAGAGTCATTTTAGGGTCAAAAAGGGTGAATTTAATGACTTGTACAAACTCCTAGGGAAATTTGAAGGTTTCAAAAGATTATTTCATGTACCATGTGTCTTGATAAGTCTTTATTAATTGTTACTAACTGAAAAGTGATAGGTTATTAATAAAAAGGGGTAGTTTTCTTGAGAAAAAGAGCATTTAATGAGGTGTATAGAATTGTACAAACTCCTATAGTTTGGGATTTTTTAAGATTTTATCTTGACATTAAATAAAAAAAATTAGTGATAATTTTTATCAAAATCTCAAATAAATTAATAAAATTGCTTATCTCTCCTTTCACTAAGCTTGGTAAGCAAAAATGGTCTTTAGGTTTTTACTTGGTACAGTTAGCAAGAAAGGTTTTAGGAAAAAGTTTATTGGGGTGTATTTTATACTCAATAAAAATCCATTTTATGTTTTATATCATATAAATTGTGACCTATGCTCTAAAAAATATTCCTAAGAAGTTATACTATGTATTTTAGTTGCTAATCTATGTACCCTATAGGTTTTGCCTTAGGTTGAGCAAGTCTATGTAATCCAGTTACTAGGATTGATTATAGAGGTATTTTAATCTCATATCAAATGTTTCCCATAATTTTATTAAATTTTGGAGTTATTTTTTAGATAAAATCACCTAATGTTTTGTAGACTGGTCCCATTATATGTAGCAAGCAGGGTTCCACCCCTCCCAACATTTTCATGTGTTGGTAATGGTGTTAAATTATGGTGATGGATTATCTCAAAGTTTAAAATGTTTTTTAATTAAATTATATGATCATTATATAATTAATTATCCATGAGGGTTTAGTCAAAAACAACAAACAATCAATGTACCCTATGACTGCCATACATAGTTAGCGAGGTGCCATTGAAGGAAGAAGTGAAACATTGAAAATGAGGTATGAAGACTTGTATTAAGCTTTGAAACAACTTTAAGTTTCATATAAACACAATTTAAAGGATATAAATTCACTATGTAGGAAAATTACCTGAACATATGAATCTTTCTACTCATTGATTACAAGTATCTCAGAATGCCCCTATAGATGCCCTCATTGAAGCTAATCATATTCAAGAGGAAGTGTTTGAGATAATAAAGGTTTTTATAATGAGTAAATTTTTATTGGAGCTTTTGGATAAGGCACAAAAATCATTGAATATCACAAATTATGCATATTATTTGAAGTTCCTCACTACTTGTATACTAGAATAACCACCTATAAGTGGCTTAATGAGGAACTAAAGTAATAGTATAAAGAAGATTAGACAGGTGGTGAAAGTCATCCTAAAGTCCTAACATGTTGAGATGGATCATAAAATACATATTTTGAATAATAGACTATTATTCAAAGTTATGAATCACCCTGTAAAGATCCAATGATTGTGTTTAGGGAATAAGTCCTGAAAAGTGCAAAACATAGATCCAAGGAATTTTGTGAATATCTTGTAGTAAGGATATAAAGCATTATGGATCATCTAGATAGGTAAAATTTTTAGAATCTATCAAGGACAAAGACTCTACAAAAATTAATGGGCATAAGATTAGTGGAGACTAACTATTGGAGACCTAAAAACTATCATTTAATCACTGATTTCATTCATTGACATCTACAGGATTTTGATAAAAAAGAAGACCTTATTTCACCCAAAGTTTCAAACTAGACCATGTTCTATAATGGAATTGTTATATTACATGAAAGTAGTAATTATGATCTAAGTATAATTAAAAATAGGTGATGTACTATGTTTTAGATCTCATATATGCCTACAAGTGTATTGAGTTCAAAATTGTGCACCTGTAGCCAAGAGCCATTTTCCATATCACCCATGAGGATTTTGAGCATGGAAATATCCTTTTTATGTTGTGAAAGATAGATATATATGATTAAAATTATTCTCAAGGGAAATTTATCACAAATTTCAAATAGTAATGTTGACTTGTAGGTTTTTATGTGAAGAACCTCCTGCAGCAGATTACCTCCTACAACAAATTTAATCAAAATATGCAAAAATAAAATAACTATTATGAATAACAGAAACATAGAAAGCTTATATTGATCATATGCCACTTTAAGGGGGAAACCTCCTTTGAGCAAGCTCAATACAATAAATTCATAAATTCCTTCATTGGCCTCAACACTTACTTATATACTAACTCTATTCTAACAACTACTACTTCCCTTGTATGTGGGATAATTGAAAGATGATATAAGTGGTGACTTACAAAGCATATGCATCCATAGAAATTATTACACTAATACTGAAAAGATAAGGGTAAGGCATGGGTTCCTACCATCCCCTTCCCCTTAGAAAAATCTTTGCCCTCAAAGCTTTAGATGTGGGAATTGTTGTTGAAGCTAGAAGAGGGGTTCCCATGTTGCATCTTCTGGTTGCATGCTGTGCCACTGAATTAAGACCTTTGTGAGGGAGTGGGATTGAATTTTGTTGGTGTGCCTATCCAATATTTCTTTTGGCTTGAGAAGGATGGAGCCTTCATTATCAAGTGCTAGTACAACTGTCTGCACTCAGATGTTGGATCCAAGAACTTACTTCAAACAGGAGACATGAAAGATGGGATGAACTTGGGAGGAAGGTGGAAGCTCTAAATTATAAGTAACTGACCCAATCTTCTATAGAACATTATATGGCCCATAAAACTTTGGATCAAGCTTTTGGCACCCTTTTAGTTTTAGTGATGATTGCTTGTATGGCTGCAGATGAAGAAAGACCATATCACTAGGTTGAAAGGTACACTCAGAGTGGTGTTGATCAGCCTCCTACTTTATTTAGTTCTGTGCCATGTGGATATTGTCTCATAAGGTGCAGAGAATTTGATCTTAGTTTTGAAGAGTAGTGTCAATTGCCTGAATTGGTGAGCTGCCAAAATTATATGGAAGAAGTGGTGGTAGTGCTTGACCATAAACTACTTCATAGGGAGTCATTTTGGTGGAAGTGTGGTATGAGGTATTATACCACCATTCATCTAGGGGAAGCCACTTGGCCCATTGATGTTGTTTTTCTAAATCAAAGCAATGAAAGAAGGTCTCCAAGCATTTTTTAACTATTTCTATCTAGCCATCTATTTGTGGGTGGTACCCAGAGCTCATTCTCAATTGTGTGCCTGTGTAACGAAATAGTTTCATCCAAAAATGGCTAGTGAAAGTGGCATCATGATCTAAGATAATTGAAGAAGGAATGCCATGAAGATATAAAATTTGATCCAAGAAAACCTATGTGACTATGGAGGTTTTGTATGGGTGGTTGAGTGCACAAAAATGACTATATTTAGAGAGGCAATCGACTACGACTAGGATCACTATCTTTCCCCCAGATTTAGAGAAGCCCTGAATGAAATCCATGGAAATATCTATCCAGATCCTAGTTACAATGGTCAATGGCTCAAGCAAACTAGGATTCAATGTGGTTTCACCTTTATTTCATTGGCAGGTATCACATTCGGCCACCATCTATTTAATTTCGGCTTTCATGCCTTTCTAAAAGAAGTGTCGACATGCACACTCATAGGTTTTGATAAATCTTGAGTGCCTTACTGAGGGGGAAGCATGGATTTCATAGAAGATAGCTTGATGTAGGTTTGAACTTTGGTAAAGCACCAGATGACCCTTCTATCGTAGAGAAGCTCTATCCCCTGAAAAATGTGATACTGTAGAGGGGTTAGTGTCCAATTGATGAATGAGGTGGAATAAGGAGGGATCATTTTCATACCCTTGTTGGATATATTCCAACAATTTTAGAATGGGCATGGAGATGGTAGAGAGGGAAGGCTGGTCCTTGAAGGTTCTTGAGAGAACATTAGCCACAACATTGTCTTTTCCCTTCTTATAGGTGATCTCATAATCATAACCCATGAGTTTGTTAACCCACTTCTAATGAGCTGGGGATGAGACCCATTGTTCCAAGAAATTTTTTAAACTCTGATGATCAATTTTGATGTAAAAATTATTTCCCAGTAAGTAGGGTCTCCATTTTCGTATTGCATGTAAAATTGCCATCATTTCCTTTTCATATGTAGACAAAGCTAAATTGCAGCCAAAAAGGGCTTTGCTAGTGAAGGCAATTGGTCAACCCTCTTGGAGAAGAATAGCACCCAAGCTGATGCCACTAGCATCACTTTCGATGGTGAAAGTTTTGGTGAAGTTTAGCAATGCCAAAATTGGTGTGATACATAGCCTATTTGAGTTTGACGAATGCCTGATTAGCTTTTACACCCTAATTGAAAACATCCTTCTTCAATAAGGATGTCAAAGGAGCTATGATCTTTCCATAATCTTTGATGAACTTGTGATAATATATTTTTAGGCCTAAGAAACCATGAAGGCTCTTGAGGGTGGTTGGTCGAGGCCAATTCTGCATAGCACTAATTTTTTTTGGGTCCACGTGAACCCCATTAGTTGAAACAATGTGCCCTAGATAGTCGATTTCCTCTTGACTGAATGAACACTTGGATTTCTTGGCACATAATTGATTGTATGCTAAAATTTATAATGCCCTATCAATATTTTGTAGATGCTTAGCCCATGTGTGGTTTTAGATCAAAATGTCATCAAAGAAAACTAAAATAAATTAATGGAGAAAAGGCTGTAAGATTTTATTCATGAGTTCTTGAAAAGTGGAAGGGGCATTTGTAAGGCTAAATGGCATGAAAATAAACTCATAATGACCTTCATGAGTATGGAAGGATATCTTGGGAATGTCATCAAGATGCACTCAGATTTGATGATAGCCAGAATGTAGATCTAACTTGGAGAAGAATTTGGCCCCATGGAGCTCATTAAGAAGCTCATCGATGACAGGAATTGGGAATTTATCCTTGATAGTGAGGTGGTTAAGGTCTCAAAAGCCACGACCCTTTTTTTTTGTGGACAAGAAGCACTGGGGAGGAATATGGGCTGGTGTTGGGGTGAATAACTCCAGACTTGAGGAGTTCCTAGACTAAGTTCTCAATTTCAGTCTTTTGTAGATGGGAGTAATGGTATGGTCAGATGTTGGGTGGGATGCTTACTTGAAGGAGAGGAATGTGGTGATATTTAAGGAATGAAGGGGGAAATCCTACTGGTTCTAAAAAAATGGTTGCATGCTTGTTGAGTATCGCTTATAAATCTATAGGGTGGTTAGCAGCAGCAGGGGGCTAGAGTTGAATGGAATGCAGCTATGCAATGACCCCATGTGAGCCTTTCTTCAAAAGTTTTTCCATGTGATGAGAACTAATGATGCTAGCAGATCCTAGTAATAACCCTTTCAAGGTGTGCTTTTGACCATTATCTATGAACTACATCCAAAGCTCAGAGAAGTCCCATAAAATAGGTCTTAATGTGTGAAGCCATTGTGCCCCTAAAACCACATCACACCTTCCTAAAGGTAGGGAAAACATATCAGAGTGAAATTTATAATTTCCCATTGTAATATGCACATTTTAACACTTCCCTTTACATGGAAATGTGCCCCCATTAGCAATCATGACTTCAAAGCTAGAACAAGGGTATATAAAGCAGTCTGCCACCTTAGCAATGTGAGGATCGATGAAATTATGAGTACTACCTGAGTCAATGAGGATTGTGAGAGGGATCTTTTTGAAGCACCATTTGGCCTTCATGGTTTGGGGAGTGGTGACACTTGCTAGTGCATGCACTGAGATCTCAAGTTGAGTCTCTTGAACCACTGGGTCCTCTTCAGTGCCAAATTCTTCTTAAGCATCTTCAAATTCTAGAATATCAGGCTCATTGTCCTACTCTGGTGGTGACTCCACATCTAGCAAGTAAAGTTTTTGTTAGATGCACCTGTGACCCTTAACCCATTTGTCATCATAATTTTAACATAATCCTTTCTATTTTTGAGCCCACATCTCTACCTTAGTCAAGCACTTGATTGGTGTAATTATGGTTGTCTGCTATTTTACTTTGTTCTTTGTTGGTGAAAAGGTGGGAGGTCAACACTGTGTGGAGAGTTCATCTTCTGCTAACTTAGCCAGACCCAAAGCATCCATCATATTTTTAGGTCAAAACATTTTTACCTTTGAGTGAATCAACACTCTAAGGCCACTAACAAAGCAACTTTTGAAGAAGTCATCTAATAACCCTTCAGTGTGATTAGCAAGTTTTTCAAATTTAATCTGATATTCATGAACAGTACCTATTTGATGGAGTTTAGTGAGAGCTCCTGTGAAATCCTCGAATGCTAAGGGACCAAACCTACCCAAAATTAAGGATGTAAAATTTGACCAATCAGGTACATCATTTGTCTTGAGATACCAATGGTACCACTGAAGTGCTTCTTGTTCTAGATGAAAGGAAGCAATTGGGACTTTGTTTGCAAAATAAGTATTATGGAGGTTGAAGAATTGTTCAGCTCGATATATCCATCCTATATGATATATACAATTAAAATATGGAAAGTATAGCAGATCCATGTGAGAAGTTAGAAGCAAAGGAGTGATGCTCTGAAGAAGACTCCTCCTTCTGCACTCTATTGAGCAAAATGCTATTCTATTGATTTAAGCCAGGCATCATATCGGTTAACTCTATAACTTGAGATTTAAATGTGGTGATTTCTTCCTCCATGATTTTTGTGCCTACACGAGTGGTGACCATAACTAGTTACTAATATATAGGGATCCTTTGCATTCCCTACCATGATGTAGGGTGGGGTTCGAGGTAGCATCCCAAATTTTTTTTGGAGGCTCTTTTTTTTTTCCTTTTTCGCTACTATTTTTTTTTTGTTGCTATTTTTTTTGTTTCTATTTCAGAAATGGATTGTCTACAACTGTGTAGTTGGAAATATCCTCAACTATGGATATATCCTTATTTTCTCTCTAAACCTGATAAGTTGGATATGGACCCCAAGTTTGTTTGGCTACCTAAAGGATTTTTTTTAAATTCTCTCTGGCCACCAAAGCTGTCTGATCGAGTATCACTCTCTAGAAATTTTTAGCCATGGGTTTACCCCTTAACAATAGCTTTTGGTTTACCTCAGGGGTGGGAACTAGTCAATTGGGATGGGGCCATTGCCCTTTTTGCTGGTAGGTCCTCTCAATGGGCTAGCTACTTTGGGGTTCCTGTGGTACTCCTCATAATGAGTTTTAGGGCTTATACCCAAGCACTTCCTATAGTTAAGTGGATGGGTATTTACCCAATCTTAAATGACAGAACTTGCAATGAAAAAAAATTCTTGCTAGAATTGGTGCAGCTCCTAGAAAGCCCTGCTTCAAAAAAAATTGCTCCAAATCTACCCAAAAAGCCAAGAAAGCGCTCTGATACCAGATGTGAAGAACCTCCTGCAATAGATTACCTCCTACAATAGATTTAATCAAAATATGTGAAAATAAAATAAATCTTACGAATAATAGAAACACATAAAGCTTATATTGATTGCAGGCCACTTCGAGGGGGCAACTCCTTTGAGCAAGCTCAATACAATAAATTCATGGATGCCTTCATTAGCCTCAACACTTACTTATATACTAACTCTATTCTAACAACTACTACTTCCCTTGTATGTGGGATAATTCCAATATGCTCTAAGGGGTGACTTACAAAGCATATGCATCCATAGTAATTAGTACACTAATACTACAAAGAGAAGGGTAAGGCATGGTTTCCTAACATTTTTGCTTCAAGAAATTCAACTTTAGGTGATTTTATAAGGCAATGAGAAATGAAGGTGATGATTCTTAGTGCTGATGTAGTCCATACATGAAGGAAAAGGTCAAATCTAATAAAAATTTAACTTAAAGGACTATAATAAGGTTATATATATTTTTTCAATCCCTAAACTAATCAAGCATGCACCTATAAGTGTCCCTCTAAGGCAAACATATACTCAAAAAAGGTACATAGTCCTGAGAATTCAAGGTGTGTGAAGAGGTAAGGGAAAGTATATAATTGAATGGATTTATAATACATCCATAATTATTATATAGGTTTAAATATACCATATCATATGAAAATAATGTATAAAGGAATGGCTCAAATGATTCATAACATAGTTCACACTTTAACCTTGCACACAACCTATTTTATACAGTCAGTCTTGGAATTTGAGGAATTGGAAGGGCAAATCATAAAATCAAAGGCTGAATTTTTGTGTGGTAGGTAATAACAAATTTATTAAGGCCATCCAATATTAATTTTTTTTATAGAGAATAGGGTAATTACCCTTGATTTTGTCTCAACTAGATGGTACTTCCCCTTATGCATAGATTGGCAAGTTTGACAAAGAGTGACAAAGGAATAAATCAAGAGCTATTTAGACAATAAGGAGAGGTTTGGAAATTTGAAACACACAAAATAAAATATTAAAAACATATCATAGAAGGAGAGAACTGACCATTTTATTCCAAAACCTCATGTAGACAAGTTTGCTTGAGGTCTTGAGCCCAATTAGGGGTCCAACTTCACTTCTAGCCCTTAGTGAGAATTATACCCTATTGAATCATGTTTATAATATGAATTTGGATGTTTATAATATAATATTATGTAGATGAGGTCACAATCGAGTCATATTTTTTTTCAAAGGCAACATTAGGCCTATGTGAATGGAAAAAAGGGCTCGAGTGGATAACTTTGAGTGCTCATATCTCTCTTGGTGATTTGCATGGGGACATAATAATTTTGGATAAGTTGATAGAATTAATATACATTGATCTTGTGGAATTTGTTTTTAAATTTAACATCCCATCATTATGAATAAAGTTTAAGAGAGTAAAATAGGCCTATACTCACCAAAACCCTTGCTAGTGATGCAATGAAGGAAGTGAGGATGGGAAGATACTATATTGGAATATTTGATATAAAATGATGATTATAGGTTGTATAATACTAATTTAGGTTCCCTACCATTAATATTAGTTGTATAGAATCTATACATATAGGGTATAGAATGGTTTCTTTTTACTACTTTGTGCATTGTGTAGGTTTTAAGAAAATTAAAGAGATGTAATCAAGTTTAGTGGGAAGATTAGGAATTAATATAAACCCTTATGGAAATTTAATTCATTGGAAAAAATTCTAAGTGTTCTTACTAAAGCTCTCATCTCAGCCAGTCAAAACTAGCATAGTGAACATGGTAGTGAGAAGGATGAAAAACTCTAAGTGGATGATTTTTTGAGGTCCACCTGAGTAATCTAAAGCCATGGAGATTATTTAAAATTTTCATACACTCCCTCCAATATATTTTCATGGAAAATTGAATCTAGTGTTGAGGCCAAGTGTGAGGGGTGATTGAAAAAGGAGTTTCTTTGAGTGTAGGTAGTGATAGCTCATTTTTAGATGATTCCATATGACCAAGACTACAACCAATGCATGAAGAGGCATTTATAAAGTCCTTTCCTCTAATTATAATCATCATAGCTATCCATATTCAATTTTTCTACATTAAAATAGGTGTGGATGATGAAAGCAATTTTTTGAGCCAACAAAAGGAGTTTCATGTACCTTTTCATGAGTTTCATACCTTGTATGGACACTTTTACTTCCTAACCTTTCATGGTATATTTCACACCCTATTCTCATGTAAAAGTAACTAATTTTATCAGCTTTACAAGTGTCCTTTTAACAATTTTACTTATCTATTCTCCTCTCCTTCTCATGGTCTATAAGAACTAGCCATTTTGGCCTTTGTAAACTATGTTCCACATGAGTATGGTGAAGTCTTACTCATTTTCATACCATGTATCAATAAATAATACTTATTTTTACCTCTTCCATGATTATTCATAGTGTTTTTTACTTGGATGATTGATCTTGATTAGTGATGGCTCTTGTTTCCTTAGCATATTGTCTCATTTTTTCACCTATTTGTAGTTGGAAAGCTTCTTCTTGTAGCTCATGTGAAGTGTTCTAGGAAGTGTCATGATTGAGTGAGTTATTATATTCAATAGTGCCATTAAATTCCTCTTTTTTATCACTCCTATCTTAAACATTCATCCATAACTTCATAATGAAATATTATTGTGGGAAGATGTAGATTGGAGAAGTGTATGTTTGGTTAGTCCCTTGTTCTCATGTGTAACATGCAACTGGTTGGTAGTCATCAAATAATTTGGTGTATCACCTCCTTTAGGATAATTTAATTTCAATTTTCTCTCTCTATTTTCCCTCACAAATGTAGTTATTATAGTGTTATACAAGTGGTACATCAAGGGAGATATCCCTATCTAGAGATTCACCTCATTATTAGGCTACCCACAACCTAGAGGTATTGCCATTGTGCTAATTGGATGAGGAGAGCTGATACATCTCCTCAAAGGGTTAAATTATAAGTCACAATAGTTTTTGACACAACCAGTGGGATTCTTAGTGTAAGAAGTTAAAATATTTTTGGTTTTGTCTTTCAACATATCAGCCTTTAGAGGCCTCTACCTAAGGATCAATGGTGACTCAAAAGTTACATCAGCTAGTCAAGTAGCCTAGGTACTCCTTTTTCAATTTTTTGATCATCATTCCTTGTGTTCTTGCTTCCTAATGAAGCTTTATGGTTGGCTTTGGTGTTGAATATTGTTTTACAAAAGTTGGTGACGTATCCTAAGCCTACGGTATTTCATATCAACATTTTTATAATCCTTAACAATTACAATATGACCACAACAAGCATTGACATGAGTTATATCAGTCCTATAACTAGCCTTCTCAATATTTTTCTTCTCCTAGTCAACCTAGTCACTTCTCAAGAAAATCCATTTCCACTTTCAAGCAAACTCTCTTGGGCTATGAGAAGTAGATGATATATATTGATATATAAATGGAACATGGTCTAGAGATTCCTAGTAAATTCATTAATAAGGTGAGAGATGCATTAGATCTGGTCAAAAGAGAGTGGGCACCTATTGAGATTTAATTGGTAAAGGCTCACAAGTAAGATGCCAGATGTGAGTGGCCTAGTTTTATCCTTGGAAGATAAGCTAAAAATTCATGAGAAACAACCTCACCAAACCTATTAGCCTTCATATCCACTTACCAAATATTATTATTATTCCTACTTGACCCATATTCATGAGCTGAATTATGTTTATCAAATCCATCTTTTTCCCAATCAGCTAGAGGAAAGAGTTCGAAAGACAAACCTTATTTTTGAAGCAAATATTAATAGGTAGATTGAGTTGGCCAATAAGTAGATGTAGTAGTATATATAATAAACAAATGAAGTGGAATTAAATACCTCATTTTCCTCTCCCATTACATCCCCACCTCAAGAAAATACCTCTAAATATGAGATTCCAAGTTGGAGACAAGGTGGAGAATCTAAGCCTAACGATATCCTAAGTTTATTGAACACTTCATCCAATCCTCAAATTGCATCACCATCTAAAGAAGAGACTCCTAATACTAACATAATAATATGGAAAAAGATAGCGGAATCATGGGGAAAGAAAGAGGATATAATTCATGATAAATATTTTGATGTTGAGAAAGATCTTGATCTTATGCAAGTCGCTCCCACCCTCCCTCAAGAGACCTCTTGTGTTCCATGTTATCCATTTTTTAATCCTAATAATTATTATTATTCCTATAAAATTTAGTAGATAATTTTCCAAGAGAATATAGCCAAGAAAATTGAAGAGTTAGGGTCAAGGATGAAATTGCTAAGTCAAGGTGTGATGGAAGGTTTAGACCCAAAAGAAGATCCTATGCCTAAACACACCACATTTAACTTCCCTCAATAAAGTGTTTAAGATAAATCAGATGTGAATAAGTTTATATTTAAGTGGAAATAAGATAACCAAGATATGTTTTCCCAAGGTCTACCTCCCCTTCCTTAATATATTCCAATAGGATCCTCTACAATGCATTATCAATCTGATTTTGAGTGCTATCTACCAACTAGTTCATCTTGTCCTCACCCCATCACCCTTTGACTTAATGGACTTATGGTATGGTAGCATAAAGAGTATAATTTGGTTGAGGAAAATTAAGAACTCTTACATAAATAAAATGCAACTCCTTGGAAACCTCATTGGGATAACTCACTTGATTTCAAGATGCCTAGTCTTGGCATCACCAAGAAGGAAATGGAAGAGTTTATATCCCTTGAAAACCGAAATTAGGTTATGATAGTTTAGATACAACATAAGAGTCCTCAAAATGTCCTAAATTATAAGGAAGAGGTCAATCCTTGTGTTTATTCTTCTTGTTTGGTTGATAATGAAGAACGTCTTCCTTGTGTCAAAGAAGAAGTCATTTACATTCTAAAGAAGAGGATGAAGGAGCTTATCTTATTGTTCACTTTCATGATGTTGATTAAAAATAGGATGAAGACTTGTGATAGTAATTTGAAAAGTTATACAACGAGTTTGAATCTCTTAAGGGGTCTAAAAATTCCCTAGATCTGATTAGAAGTGATGGCAAACAAGATGACATTTTTCAAAATGTCATATAAGATCCAAATCAAATTTCACCTTAGCTTTTGGATGTTAAAACGAGCTTCTATTGGCCTCAATCTTCCAAGGAACAAGAAATCATTCCTCTTGAAACCATGCATACAAAGAAGATGAAAGTTGATCATGAGATGAAGAGTAAGAAATAATATGAGTTATGTGTACAAAGCTACAAGGAATACTTTTATATTAGAGACCTCTTTGAAGATGGTCTACTTGAGAGAATAGAAAGTGAAGTGCTAAGAAATATGTATGGTCTATCAAGTATTCAATCCAAAGAGCAACATGCTTGGCACCATGATTCATCTCATGAAGAAGGAAATGCAAGAAACATTATTTTTATCCTAGAAAAGGAGGTATGCTTAATTTTTAGTTGTATATAGTTGTTTTCTTCCTATTTTTCCTAGGTGGTTTAATCAAATGTGTCTTTTTAATGTGTTTATTTTTCTTTGTGTATGTCCTTTATTTAGTGTGGTTAAGGTAATTAATTGGTCTTGTCTTGATCTAGCTTGTTGTCAATGGTAAAATTCCTCTTGTTGTGTTTTAGACTTTAGATGACTCCCTAATCCCCATAGATTGATAAGTCTACTGGTCTAGTTAGCATAGTAGGCATGCTACCCCTATGAGTCACCATTTTGTTGATCAAAATTGACTTGTAGGTCAAATTAGGAAACCTATAGGTAAAAAATTGATTTTAAGGTGTTTTATGGGTCAAAAATTAGGTCAAAATATGTATTATAGGTAATTGTATGTCATTATACATCATCTTACCCATGTTCTTGGTCATTTCTAATGTTTATGTCTTTTAGATCCATTTTAGGGTCAAAAAAGAGGCATTTAATGACTTGTAAAACCTCTTATGGAAATTTTAAGGTTTTAAAGGATGATTGAATGTAACATGTGTCCTAAGAAGTCTTTATTAACTATTAATAACTAAAAATTGGTAGGTTATTTAGAAAAATGCGGTAATTTTATTGAAAAAAATGAGAATTTAAGGAGGTGTATAGAATTATATGAACTCCTAAATTTTGGGAAATTTTATGAGTATTCCTTGGTCTTCCATACACTTTTTTTAGTAATAATTTTTATCATAATGTCAAATAAATGAAGAAAATTGCTTATCTCTCCTTTATCTAGGCTTGGCAAGCAAAATTGGTCTTCAAGTTTGTACTTGATATGATCAACAGAAGATGTTTCATAAATAATGATGTCATGGGTGTATTATAAAATAAATAATTATCCATTTTATTTTTGGTTGTATATTAATGGTGAGATATGATTTATGAACCATTCCTAAGAAGTTAGACTATCTATTTTGCTTGCTAATCTATGTACCCTATAGGTTTTCCCTTAGTTTGAGCAAGTTTGTACAATACATGTTATATTATTTATTATATATGTAATTTACACTCATATCACATGTTACCCATCCTTTTTTTCAATTTTGGAGTTTTTTTTAAGAGCCAATCACCTCAAGTTTGTAGATTGGTCCCATTCTATGTAGCAGGTAGGTTTCTACCACTCCCAACATTTTCATGTCTTGGTAATGGTGTTAAAGGATGGTGATGGATTATATACATGTATAAAATTTTGTTTTACTTACATTTTAGGCTCATTATTGAATAAATTATCCATGAGGATTCAGTCACAAACACCATACATTCAGTTTACCCTATGACTGTCATAGACAGTCAGCTAGGTGCCATGAAAAGAAGAATTGAAACATTTAAAATGAGGTGTGAAGAATTGTATTAAGCTATCTAACATATTTATCTTTAATATAAATTCCATTTAAAGTAAATTAATTAACTATGTATGCAAATTCCTTGAACATATGAACCTTTCTACTCACTATCTGTAAGTATCTTAGAATGCACCTATGGATGCCCTCATAGAAGATAATCATATTGAAGAGGATGTGTTTGAGATAATAAAAGTTTTTTATAATGAGAAAATTATATTTGGAAATTTTTTATAATGTACAAATATAATTTAATCTCATAAATTTTGCATTTGTTTTAGGGTTACTCATTGCCTATATACTAGAATAGCTACATGTAGGTGGCTTAAGAAGGAAATGAAGTAATAGTATAGATAAGAATAGACATGTGGTGAAACTATCCTAAATTAATAACATGTTTATATGGATCCTAACATACATATTTTGGAATTATTTACTATTAATCAAATTTATGAATCACCCTCCTAAGATGTAATGACTGTGTTTAGTGAATAAGTCCCCAAAAGTGTAGAATAGAGATCCAAGGCATTTGTGAATATCTTGTAGTAAGGATATCAAGAGTTTTGGATAATATAGATAGGTAAACTTTGTATACTATATAAATTTAAAGGACTCCACAAATTTTTAGGGGAAGAAGATTAGTGGAGACTTATTGTTGGAGACCTTAAAACTACCATTTAATCACTGATTTCATTCATTGACATCTACATGATTTCTATCCAAAAAAGACCTTTCACCCAAAGTTGAAAACCAAATAATGTTATATGATGGAATTGTTTTATTCCTTTAAATGAGTAATTCTGATCTAAGGATCATAAAAAACAAGTGATTTACTATGCTTTAGACCTCATACACACCTATAGGTGTGCTTAGTTCCAAATTACTCACCTACAACCAAGAGCCATTTTCCATATCACCCATGATGAAGAGTTTGAGCATGGAAATATCCATTTTTGGTTTTTAAAGATATATCTAGATGATTAAAATTCTTATCAAGATAAATTTATTACAAATCTGTATGAACAAAGTATAAAATGGGTTCTTTTGACTATTTTGTCCATTGTGCAAGTTCTAGGAACATTAAAGAGATGAAATCAAGTTTGGGGGGAAGATTAGAATTAATATAACTCCTTATGTACATTTAATTCCTTGGAAAAAAAATTAATTTTTCTTACTAGAGCTCTCATCTCATCTAGTGAAAATTAGCATAGTGAACATGGTAGTGAGAAGGGTGAAAAACTCCTAGTGGATGAACTTTTAAGGTCTAGATGAGAATTCTAAGGCCATGAATAATATTTAAAAGTGTCATCCACTCCCTCCCATTGAATTTCATGTAAAAATAAATCTAATTTTGAGGCCAAGTGTGACTAAAAGAGGAGTTTATTTAAGTGCAGGTAGTGATAACTCATTTCCAAATGATTCTAGATGACTAAGACTGAAACCAATGGATGGAGAGGCATGTATAAAAGCCTTACCTCTCATTAAAATCATAAGACCTATCCTTATTCATTTTTGGTATTTTAGAACAAGTGTGTATTATGAAATTATTTTTATAAGCCAATACAAGGAGTTCCATGCCACTTTTCATAATTTTCATTCCTTTTATGGACACTTTTAATTCCTAACCTTACATGGTCTATTTCACACCCTCTTCTCATGCACAAGTAACTAATTTTATTAGTTTTACAAGTGTATTTTTTACCTTATTATTTCTCTCTTATCCTCTCTCTATCTCAAGTTCTATAAGAAATAGCCATTTTGGCCTTTGTAAACTATGCTCCACCAGTGTAGGGTGAAGCCCTGCTCATTTTCATACCATGGATTAATAAATAATATTGATTTTTACCTCTTCTATGACTATTAATAGTGTGTTTTAATTGGATGATTGATCTTTATTAGTGATGACTCTTTTTTCCTTATCATGTTGTCTCATTCTTTCACCTATTTGCAGTAGAAAGCTTCTTCTTATAGGTCATGTGAAGTGTCCTAGGAAGACTCAATGTTGAGTGAGTTATTCTATTCACTAGTGCCATTAAAGGCCTCTTGGATAGTAATCCTAGCCTAAACATCAATGCATAATCTCATAATGAATTATTTATGTGAGAATATGCATATTAGAGAAGTTTATATTTGGTTAGTCCCTTATTCTTATGTGTAACATGTAGCTAGTTGATAATTATCAACTAATTTGGTGTATCACCTCCTTTAGGATAGTTTACTTTTAGTTTTATCTCTCCCTTTTTCCTCACAAGCATATTTATAGTAGTTTTCTACAAGTGGTACATCAAGGGAGGTATCACTATCTAGAGATTCACCTCATTCTTAGGCTACCCATAGCCTATAGGTGTTTACATTATGCCACTTGAATGAGAAGAGATGAGACATCTCCTTAAAGGGTACAAATCCAAGTGACAATATTTTTTGGCATGCTTGATGGGACTCTTAGTGTAATAAGTTGAAATATTTTTGATGTTGTCATTCAACACATTAGCCTTTGGAGGATCTATCTAAGCATCAATAGTGAATCCAAGGTTACATCAGCTAGTCAAGTATCCTAGGTATTCCTTTTGATGATTTTTGATTATCATTCCTTATGTTATTTCTTCTTAATGAAGTTTCATAGAGGACTTTGGTGTTGAATATTGTTTTACACAAGTTGGTGAGGTATTCCAAGCCTATGTCATTTCATATCAGTCTTGTTATGATCCCTACCAATTCCAATATGACCATTACTAGCCTTTTCATGTGTTTTATTAGTCCTATAACCAACCTTCTCAATATCTTCCTTCTCCCAGTCAACCTAGTCACTTCTCAAGTCAATCCATTTCCACTTTCAAGAAAACTCTTTTGTGTTATGAGAGGTACATGATATATCGTAACATCAAAAGGGGACATGGTATGTATATTACTAGTCATTTCATTTATAAGGTGAGAGATTCATTAGATTTGGTCAAAATAGAGTGGGCACCTATTGAGATTGCCAATTATAAAAATCTCACAACTGATATGTTAGATGCGAGTGGCCTATTTTAATCATTGAAAGATAAGCTAAAAATTCATGAGAAGAAGCCTCACCAAACCTATCAGATTTAATATCCACTTCCACAAGATTGATATCAATCTGACTTAACCCCTACTCATGAGCCCAATCAAGCTTATCAAATCCATCTTTTTCCCAATCATCTAGAAGAGAGAGTTGGGAAGACAAACCTTATTGTCAAAGCAAATCTTGATAGGTAGATTGAATTGGCCAATAATATGATGCAATAATCTATATCATTAGCAAAGGAAGTGGAATTCAATCCCTCATTTCCATCTCCCATTACATCCCCACCTCAAGAAAATACCTCTAAAAATGAGATTCCAAGTTGGAGACAAGGTGGAGAATCCAAACCTAACGTGATACCAATTTTATTGAACACTTCATCCACTCCTAAAATTGCATCACCATCTCAAGAAGAGAATCTTGATCCTAACATCATAATATTTAATAATATAGTGGAATCATGGGGAAATAAATAGGTGTAGATGCTAGTTTTATACACCCTTGTGTATTAACATAGTGCATCATCACGTTATCATTTCATCTCTAATGTAATGTCCCCCATTCATAATTATTTGAAATAATTACATTTACCTCACCCATTTACCTTTAACATATAAGTTAATTAAGATATTAATATAATTAATTAATAATTAATCTCATTTATCTATCCAACCTCCAAAGAAACTCATCCAACCTCTAAATAAACCCATCCCACAATTAAAACAACCCAAAAAATTTAAAACCATTCTTTACCCTTGTAGGCAACCTATTTGAATGGTCTAGGTTTAACTTCACCCATTTTTTGTAAAATAAACATCGATTCTCTAATATTGATGCCAATATTCCTATAATGACACCAATCCATAAATATACAATGAGCCTCCATAGCTCAGGATAGGACTTTAAGACTTTTAAACTCTACTGGAATTATCTTGAAACCTGTGTAGAGACCTTATCAGCATTATGATACCTTTTGGAACCTCTATTCATGAGATTATAAAGAGATTTTGAAGGTTTATAAGCCTACTTGTATGGTATCCTTTATTTGGATGTTTTAAGCCATCTGAGGTTAGTATTGCATGTTAATTTATTACCATTTAAAATTTAAAATATTTTAAATCTCTATGTCATTATTTACATTTAGTTTTCATCACTTTTTTAATATTTTAATTCATTATTATATTTTATGTTCATAGTTTAGCATTTTACTCAAAATCAATGTCGATCCATCTAAATTGATGTCGATACTATAGGATTTCCATCGATCCCTACTAAACTGTTAAAACAATCTTGAAGTTTGTTTTCATAAGATTCACAATCCTTAAAACTTGTTAAATTTTATATTTTATTTTCTAAAAATCTATCTTTTACATGTAGATGACTATTCCCAAATTAGCACATGATATTGTTAGCATATTTGATCTTCCCATTGTATAACTTTTATTCATTGATCAAAGTGGCATTGCATTTGAGTTTGGTATTTGTACTATGGTTTTCACACTTAATCAAGAAAGCATTGATGAATAGTTAGTTGTAATTCAAGAGGATGTCAATCTAGATACATAATTCTAGGATGATTACTTTGATCATATTAATCTTTCTATAGTTTATATATCTTTGGTGTTGTCTATTTGCATCTTATCCATATTTATCTTTTTAATTTCATGTTTATTTATAAACTTAAATGTTAAACATGGGCTCACATCCACCTAAGGAATCATATCACTTCTTGGGATTGGTTTCTTACTAGACATGCCTTTCATCTTTCTATTAATCTATTTTCTTTAATAATTAGTGTGATTTGTAGGTCATTCCTCCCCAGCCAAAGAGGATTTCCACAAACTTGATCAATGGTATGCATCTAATCTCTATCTCTAGGTAATATTTAAAACCCTACTTTACTTTTTTTTTAGTATCTAATAAGACAACATTTAAAAAAGGGAAAAATACTAAAACATTCTGGCATGCCTGGTGGGACATGAGGTCTCATCTTTCTTATTAAAATTCAAAAATTTTGAATTTTCGCTTTTTCCCTTTCTTTGTGTGAGTTCATCCAAAGAACATCAAGTCTACATTTTATTTCCTTTTTAAGGTTAAAATAAATTCCATTTATTTTTTTCTACTTAAGTAATTCACATAGAATAATCTAAGTGATAAATTCATCATAGTTATTAGTCTTTCACACCCAAGCCAAATCATAGTCACAACAAACTCATCTAAACACTTAACATAAGCAAACCAATGGGGATTTCATCCCCTCATGATAACCTTATTTTTGGCAATCCCACTTGTATTTCACCACCAAGGGGAGGACCAACTCAGTTCTTTAGCTGAGTATAATCTCTAAACTAGTGGTATATCTTGGCTAAGCACCCACACTGGCTATTGGATTGTGACATGAGGGGAGCAATCCCCAAGTACCAAACCACATACTAGTACCAATATAAATTCCCTTTGAGCACCAAAAAAAAACACCTAAAAAAATCCTTAGATTACCATTTTATTAGGACCCTCATTATCCTTTTTTAATTTATTTCTTCTCACATCTTAAAATTAAAAAGATAAACAAAATTTGGGATGACTTTAGTTTTTGCATCTTTCATCCATAATTAAAAGTGAGATAATTTTTAAAAAAATTGTTTATTTGTTTTTAGTTTTATTTTCTATCTCATGGTTTTAACTAAGAAATAGTCAAAAAAAGAATCTAAAGTGGGTGTCACGCCCTCTCCTATGGAACATACACTTAGTCCCTCCTCTACCCCTAAATCCTTTGAGAATTATGTGTTCCCACACTTTTATTCTTAAGGAGATACTTCATTTATAGAAATATTTGATAATAACCTTATTTCTCTCAATTACTACCTTGGTAATCAAGCAATACACATTCTATTAGGTTGTGGAGCTAAAAGCTTCAACTGTTGCAGACATGGAGGATGTTGCTAAGTTCTAGGGATACTGGTGTCGACAGTGGGACCGACATCAATCATCTACAGTGTAGAAGGGTAACTGACATCGGTAGGAGGTCGACCGACGTCAGTCACCTCTAGGCAGATAGGGACTGATGTTGATCACCTGTGGTGGTTCTAGAACTATTCATTGCATGGACAATTAGTTTATTTTACCAAGTATTTACATGTAAAATGTTATTTTTGGTCTTGAGTTGTGAGTCTAATTATAGTAAATTAAGAGTCTAAGCTATTGTTTAAGTCTGGGATCTATTTATAGACCCATTGGCATGTATTGTACTTAGTGTAAATAGAGGAAGGCAAGGAAGATCCTTCCAAGTGTAAGATCATTTGAGTTGCAAGTTATTACAAGCTCATGGGAAAAGATCTACATGGTAAGTAAGATCACTTTGAGATCTACTTGAAGTACTTTGAGTACTTGTGTACTAGCAGGGTTATTACTAACTAGTTGAAGAGGTGAACACCAATTCTGTGTGTGAGTTGTGTGTTGGGACCATTTTTGGTAGGAGAGTGAACTCTTGAAGAAAATTACTATGTACACTTGAGGTGTGGGAAGCTTCTGAGAGGTGTGGAGAAGAAGTGGCATCTTCTTTATTGTATTTTCTTTTTGGATGAGTATTAATACAAGATTGTGTATTGTCTCTCATATTCTGTGCTATTTGTGAATTCTAGTTACTTGTTCATTCTGGTATAATTTCGTGTTTAGTTGTTAATACAAGGTAATCATATATACTCTTATTAGTGGAGTAAGATCCTAACAGTTGGTATCAAAGCTTTTGGTTGGGTTACTAACAGGTTATATCAAATTTTTTTAGTGTGTGTTGATTACAGGTTACTCACAGGGGTTTCTGTTTGAGTGGGAGTATAGCAATGGTAGAAGAAAGTAAGCTATGAATGGAGAAGTTTAATGGCAAGAACTATCAATTATGGAGGAAACAGATTGAAGATTATCTGTATCAAAAATATTTGTACTTACCATTAGGTGAGGTTACATGTAAGCCCTTGGATATGAAGGATGAAGAATGGGAGGTTCTTGATCAGAAGGCTCTGGGATCTATAAGGTTGAGTCTTGCATCGTCTATTATTTCCAACTTATCACAGGCTAAGACAATGGTAGAGTTGATGGAATCTTTGGCAAATTTATATGAAAAACCCTCAGCTTTGAATAAGGTATTTCTTATGAAGCAATTATTTAATTTGCAAATGTTGGAAGGTGCATCTGTACATAGTCATCTTAGTGATTTCCATGGTTTGGTAAACTAGTTAAATTTAGTCAATATTGTTTTTGATGATGAAATTAAGGCTCTCTTAATCTTATGCTCATTATCTAAAAGTTGGGAGAATTTGGTAATGGTAGTTAGCAATACTGCGTCTACTTCAAAAATCGTAAAAGTGGATGATGTTGTGAGTGTAATCTTGAATGAATATATTCACAGGAAAAGCATAGGTGAATCATCAGGGAATGCTTTGAGTGTTGAAGGCAAGGGAAGGCAAAGAAAGAAGATAGAGCATGGGAGATTAAGGTCCAAGATAGGTAGGAGATCCAAGTCTAGGTATGGCAAAATAACCTACTAGAAATGTGGAAAGCAAGGGCACTTAAAGAGAGATTGCAGGTCAATTGAAGATCAGCATGGACATGAAGAAGTAGATGTTGTGGATTATGTTACACAGGATGCTCTGGTATGTTCCTTAGATAAAGTAGAATCTTGGGTTTTAGATTTTGTTGCATCTTTCCATGCATCCCCATATAGGGAATTTTTTCATGAATATGTCCAGGGAGACCTTGGAGAAATCTGTTTAGGGGATGGTAAGCCTTGTCAAACAATTGGCAAAGGGAAAGTGAAGCTGAAATTATAGATAGGTAACACATGGGTGTTGAAGGAGGTCATGCATATCCCAGTTCTAAAGCAAAGTTTGATTTTTGGTGGAAATTTGGGTGATGAGGGTTGCACAGTAGCTCTCACAGTGGACTCTTCGAAAGTTTCCAAGGGTGCATTTGTTGTAGCAAGAGGTAAGAAAGTAGGTATGCTTTATCTATCTACTTGTATTACTGATACTCTTTCTAGGTTATCTACTTCAGCTGTAGATTCGAAGATGTGGCTTAATAGGCTTGGTCACATGAATAAGAAGGGGATGCATGTTCTTGAGTCAAAGGGTATGCTTTCAAATTTGAAAAGCATGGATCGAGATTTCTATATGCAGAAGAAGAAAGTGACATTTCTTGAGAAATCTGATGTTAGTGACAAGAGCAATAAAGCCTTGGTTTTCAAGGAGAAGGTGACAGACAGAGATCAGTTTAAGGGGCTAAAGAATTTTGAGTAGAGCAAGGTTGATATGGATAAGGGTTTGATCCAAAAGTAGCTCGCAGGTAAAGGTCATCGCTCACAACTAAAACACAGAGATCGAAGTCGGTTAGAAAACTAGTGTCAGCATCTAGACAGGTATTGACATTGGTTATGTGCAGCCTAACATTAGTGACTCCAGATAGATAAACACTAGTGTTAGTTAGGGGGAACCAATGTCAGTGATGAGGCAGTCACATGGAACTAACATCGGTCAGGTGCAGACTGAGATGTGATCAGCATCGGTCACTGAGATGGATTTTGGGTGGACAACAAGCTATTAAGGAGTCTCAAGCACCCATATGGAGGACTTAAAGGGTAAGTAAGCCTCAAATTATTCATTTCCCTTCTTTACACTACTTGTTGCTCACTGATGGTCAAGAACCAAGAAGTTATTAAATAAGCAGAGCAGGTAAATACAGGAAATAATGGGAGTTTGGCATGGATGAGGAATGTGATTCCTTGGAGAAGAACCAAATGGGAGTTTTGGGTGGAGTTACTAGCTAGAAGGAAGCACTGAGAGACGAATGGATGTTTAGGATAAAGAAGAGTGGGAATGGACATGTGAGATGGAAGGCTAGGGTATATGGTCTTGAATATGCTGCAAGACAATGGAGGTTTGACCATTGTGTTTCTCTTTACCAGGTTGGATAATATTAGCTACATTATCCTATTACTGTATTATGTGCTTGTTGCAGGGTTACACTTACAGGGAGTTACTAAACTAAAGGTAAAGCTAGTTCAGAAGTATGTCATGAGGAATTTGGGAGCAACAAGATTCTTTGGCATGAGTGTGTTCTAGGGACATGGAAGGTCATAGGTTGACTTTGTTTCAAGATGATTGTGTGAGACTAGTTAGTACGCCGATGGTTGGATAGTTCTATGAACAATGTCTTGATTCACATAATGAGGTTGAGTACATGTGTACTAAACTTGAGTTTTCCCAAGCAGTGGGATCTATCAGAAAGTTTGGAGCCAATCTAGGAAAGAAGCACTGGAGGGTAGTTCAGTGGAGTCTCAGGTATCTGAGAGGGACCAGCAGCAAGTCAACATGCTATGCAAGGTCAAGTTCTTTTCTACATGGTTTGTAGATGTAGATGTGGTAGGTGATTTGGATGACAGGAGGTGTACCACAAGATTTGTGGTGGCTTGTCTTCAAGAGTGATCTTGAAGAGGGATAAAAAGCCAAGGGAACAAACTAGATGATGTACAAGTACAATTATAGTTGTAGCTATTTATCTCTAAGTGGGAGATTGTTAGGTTGTGGAGCTAAAAGATTTAACTATTGCAGACATGGAGGAGGTTGCTGAGTTCTAGGGATATTGACATCGGTAGTGGGACTGACGTTGGTCATCTACAGTGCAGAAGGGAAACCAACATCGGTAGGAGGTCGGCTAACGTCGGTCACCTCCAGATAGACATGGATCGATGTTGGTCACCTATGGTGGTTCCAGAACTATTCGTTGCACGGATAGTTAGTTCATTGAACTAAGTGTTTGCATGTAAAATGCTATTTTTGGTCTTGAGTTACAAGTCTAATTATTGTAAGTTAAGAGTCTAAGTTATTGTTTAAGTCTGGGATCTATTTATAGACCCATTGGCATGTATTGTAATTAGTGCAAATAAAGGAAGGCAAGGAAGATCCTTCCAAGTGTAAGATCATTTGAGTTGCAGGTTATTGCAAGCTCATGGGAGAAGATCTACATGGTAAGTAAGATCACTTTGAGATCTACTTGAAGTACTTTGAGTACTTCTGTACTGGTAGGGTTATGACTAACTAATTGAAGAGGTGAACACCAATTCTATGTGTGAGTTGTGTGTTGGGACCAATTTTGGTAGGAGAGTGAACTCTTGAAGAAAATTACTATGTACACTTGAGGTGTGGGAAGCTTCTGAGAGGTGTGGATAAGAAGTGGCATCTTCTTTATTGTATTTTCTTTCTAGATGAGTATTAATACAAGATTATGTATTGTCTCTCATATTCTGTGTTATTTGTGAATTCTAGTTAGATTACCATTTTATTAGGACCCTCATTATCCTTTTTTAATTTACATCTTCTCACATCTTAAAATTAAAAAGATAAACAAAATTTGGGATGACTTTAGTTTTTGCATCTTTCATCCATAATTAAAAGTGAGATAATTTTAAAAAAATTGTTTATTTTTTTTTAGTTTTATTTTCTATCTCATGTTTTTAACTAGGCAATAGTCAAAAAAAGAATCTAAAGTGGGTGTCATGCCCTCTCCTATGGAACATACACCTAGTCCCTCCTCTACCCCTGAATCCTTTGAGAATTATGTGTTCCCACACTTTTATTCTCAAGGAGATACTTCATTTATAGAAATATTTGACAATAACCTTATTTCTCTCAATTACTACCTTGGTAATCAAGCAATACACATTCCTCGTTACCCCTATACCCAAGATTCTTAATATTTACATGGGATTCCTATAGAAGGAACTAAAAACTTGAAGGATTTAGCACAACCATGGTATCCTTTTTCATTGACTCTCTTCCATCTAGTTCTAATATCTAGATGATGCAACCTTTAAAAAGCCAACCACCCATAGTATCTACCAATTATCCAACCCCCATTACTTAGACTCAAAATGATTATACCACTCATCCTATATCCATTATTCCTCCCTAAATGTTAATGGTTTCAATCCCTATAAGTCTTCCACCCATCAAAACAAGTCTAGCATATAATTCTCAAGCTCTAAAACACACACAACAAATCCCTAGTACATAACAAATCCTCCCAACACAACCTCCCTAATAGTATGTCTCCTTCACTAAACAATACATGCCTTCATCAAAACCATTGGTGACCATTTACTTCCAATCTTCCTCATAGTAGAATAATTCCATTGTAAATCCCATAATATGTGATAGCATCCCAACCCATTATGTCCACTAAAGTTGGATACCCTTCCTCACAACCCCTGTTTACTTCCTTGTCAAATTATCAAACTCTTCAATAAGGTGTCTTAGGGAATGTGCCTTATCATAGCACCCAATCAAACCTCATAAACATCCTTATGAATAGGATGGCTATTTTAGAAGCCTCCACCTCTAGACATAATAATAAGCTCACATATGAGCAAACATGTAATGAGCCTATCCACCCATTTTTTCCCATCTGATTGCATCCCTCATAATGTGAACTTCCCAAGTTGACTAAGTTTTAGAATAAATAATATCTCCAAAAACATACTAGATCCTTTTGACACATGTGTTACTATTGATGATTTAAAATTGCACTTTGTAATAAACACCAATAATGGGAAGTTTCAAGATGTGGGACTTGCAACTTGAAACAACATCTAGATTTTAAAGAAGCTAGTTCTTCTCTATATTAAGTAGATACTAGAAAAGGGATAGAAATTTAAATCAAAAACACAAATGCAAGAAAGGAAATCTAATCTATGGTGATGTGCCTAAATGTAATTCGACCTTAATCTTAAGTACATTCAAACTATATGTAGGATTCATTTACATTTAAGAGCAAAAAGTGCATGGTCAATGTAAAAGATGGAAACAATAGAAATAGAGGCTCATGGTATAGACTACTTTTACTGTGATACAAAAAATGTCAACAAAGGCATAGGGTTCAATCTTCTTATTTGAAATTTCCAATCATATAAGAGGCACAGAAACACGTACAGTTATATAAACTTTTCAACTCATGAAAATGAGACAAAAGTAAATGACACTCCTAATCACAGCTCTAGAATGTCTACAGCCTAGACTACTTTTGCAAATGACACAGAAAATATCAACAAAGGCATAGGATTCAATATTTTCATTAATTCTCCAATCACATCAGAGGCATAAAAAAACACATAGTTACATAAACCTTCCAACTTAAGAAGATAAAACAAAAGCAAATGAATTACTTAGTCACAGCTCTAGAAAGTCTAAACTCTTTACAAAAAAATTCTTTCAAAAAATCTCTCTGGTATTTGATTATGATCCTTGCTATTTGGTGATCTCTGCACCCTTATTTATAGCCTTGGATCCACTCTGGATTGTCTGCTTGTTCCCAATCTAACAGCCCAAATGAAATCTCCCCAAACTAAAAGTGTCTAATAGAAGATATTTTATAGATTTTGAAATGCTTTGTCTTCTGGAAGTTCATTGGTTGAAATAGATTGCAAGATGCTCCCTTCTCTTAAATTCTAGATAACACTTAGACAATTCTTTAAAAATCTTTCTATTACTTAGGACACACCATAAAATGACACTTGGCATGTTCTGAAGCACCTATTGAAGACACGTGTCACTTTCTGCATAACTTATACTCTTTCATGTCTTTGCTTAGGAATGTTCTACTTTTGACACTTGACATTATCTGCTTCCTCAAAACATCAATAGATTTAAAGAAAATAAGACCTACATGATTTTTTACCCAAGTAACTTTTAAAAGGGACATAGGTATAGGTGTCAATCTCTGTTACTTCATTAAATGACACATGGCAACCTCCGCTTTATTATATGGGGTTACATGGTAATCTCCACTTCTTTTAGCTACCTTTTTAGAAACTTGTGGAAGATGACACATGAAGGTCTCCATTTTACTCTATTTATACCATAGGAACAAATGGGTCCCATTTCATATTTAAATGGACCATGACACCTGGAGACTTCTGCTTGCTTCAAAAACAACACTTAAGACTCACCACAGTCTTTGCTATATCAGTGAAGCAAAAAAGAAGATAATTCAGATCATGACATGTGGTGGCTTTTGCTCTCTTTTGTTAGGGTACATGTCATCTTCTATCACTTTTAAAAAATCAAAATTGAGACCTTCTGCAACTACCACTTGGCTCTTTTTGCTTGACCCTAATACTTAGCTTGTTATAACCTTTCACTAAAAAAAGATGAAACACGGGTGCCAATATGAAAATGTGGATGCTGACACTTGGTGCATTCCATTGAGTCGCTATGAGATACATGGTACATTCTAACCAAATCATAGAAAATATGAAAGGTACCCTAAAAGATGACACTTGGCATTTCTACTTGAGAAAGGATGCCTCAAAGGATGACACTTGTTAGCTTCTACTTTACCCCAACACTTAGACAAAAATTAATCAAAATAAAAATAGAGCCCATGCTCTATGTTAAAACTCTACCATCTCAGACAAAAGTATGCGAAGACAAAATTTTGTGGCATGTGACTAAAAAATAGAATGAAACGTAGAGTAAATTTTTACTCTACATTTATTGGCAACCCCAAGGACTTTTAAGCCTGCTCAAAAAGAAACCACAACTCCCACTAGATCAAAATTTCAAAATCACAGCTTTAGTAATGTTGTCTGGTAGGTAGACCACTCATCATTAGATAATCCTTGATTACTCTGTAATTCATTAAAGGCTAAATCAAGGTTAATAATATCCTTGTGTGAAAAATGTTGCAAAATTTGAATCGTAGAATTCAATTTGAATTTGAGCTGGGAAATAGGAACCAAGATAGCTTCTACTTTAGGGACTGATGAATCATCCCTTAAATCCTAGAAAACTATTTGATCCCTTTGTTTGGCCAACAACAAAGGTTCAATTTCTTTTACCATCAGCATGGTGTTGTCATCAGAAAATGGAGAAGGAAAACCTAATTATACTAGATCTTCAACAAACTGCTTCATTTCATTGATTCCTTCCTTCATGACATATAGAAGCTCTCTGCAACTGGTGGCTATGGAATTGCAACTGAGAACCTCATTTACTAACTTGGCAGTGACCATTCTATCATTGATCCCTACTATTGACAATGTTGCATCCATTGTATCATAGAGCTTTTGCAGTAATGTTTGCGAGTCCATTACTCTCTTAGAGATTGTAGCCAGAGTATTTACAACTGAACTCTCCACGTTTTTGCCTAATTTTTATGCATTTAGAAGGAAGGTGAGAGATGGCCTGAGCTGAATAATCTTTGAAGAGATTCTATTCCACATGGATTCATATAGCTCCTTTACCAGACTTAATACTCTAACATTCTTTAGCCTATTGGCCAACTCTAGTGTCAATTGTGTTGTTCTCTATTGCTCTACTTGAAATTGGGTTTATATGACTACAACATTATTCTGTTCAGCTACCAACTTTTTTTGTAATTAGGTAACTTGTAATAGGTGTTCCTCACATTCTCCTTACAATGCTACCTTTTCGTGCCTTAGGGTTGTCACCACATCTTTTACCTTCATGAGCCCTGCTTTTAAAGAATCATTTTGGGCCTGAACTGCCTGATGAGTCTAAATAAAAATAGTATTTTACAATTGTTTATTCAGATTCTCTATTTCATTGTCTTTTCTATTAATATCTGAGGTCAAACTGTTATAGTTTTCCTTTTCCTTGGCTAGCTCAGCTTCCACCTTCTATAGCCTCCTTGATATCTTCAAGTAGTCTTTAGTAAGTGCAAAAGTGGATTCAATCAGTAGCTCAATTTTATCCTTTGGCTTGGAAAGGGACATGTCAATGGCCACCACATTCATTGCGTAATCTTTTGGCTACATCAACTCCATTGGCTTTATTACATTTTGTGACAAATGAGTCACCGTTAATTGCTACTATATGGGGTCAAATTGTGACCATAGATGGGATGTAGCTAATGCTTTATTTTCCTTAATCTTATTTTTCTCTCTTCGGGCTTCCCTTGCCTTCCTAACAACATCTACTTGGATCTAGAAGGTAGAAGGAGAGGCAATGTGCCCATGCACAAAAGGATGTCCTTGTGGTAGACCATATTGAATAGCTAATTGTTGGCTATGGGTAATCTAAGGAGAAAGTTTCTTAGGAACAGAAGGGGAGAAATAAGGTAATGTTAGAGCCTAAGGTGGCACAAATGTGGTGAAGTGAGAAATGGGAATGGCAGAAGTGGTAGGGGATGTCATCTAACTAGATGAAATCATCATGCCAATAGGAGAAGAAATAGACTGAGAAGGAGAGGGAGGAATAATACGTACCTAAGGAGTAATTACGGTTCCCTGTAATTGGCACTATGAGGTGTCTATCTCTTCTTCTAAACTAAATTGAAATTGCACCCTCTTTCATTTCTTGGATGTTTCTTCTTCTTGCTATGTCATTTTTCCTTCCACATCTACTTCTTATGGAGAACTAGGAATATCTATGACCGAGGCCTATGGGGAATATTGTGATGATGAAGGCACCACACTTTTCTACATTTCTATGGCACTGAGAGATTGGGGCCAGACCGATACAATTATTATAGCTATAGCTTGCTCTGAGGCTTGGGACTCTTGGCTTGACCAGACCCTAGCTTCCTGATATTCACCCTATGTTGGCAAATTACTTGTTTCTAGGCTAGATACAGGGGAGAGATGACACTCATCCCATAATTCTTCCCATCTCTCATCTATGTCTATGTTTCTGAAAGAATGGGTTGTTTGACAAATTTCTTGCTTATATTTCCAATAGGCCTCTATTTTTTTAGCATCCCAATCTTTATTCTTTAATGTTCTTAAGCTAGATGTCATTCTGACTTTAGGATCATAATCTCTCTATTTAACATAAAATGTCTCTCATGGCCTATTCCTAGGATTTTTCCTAGTTACCGAAAAATGACGGCCCTCATGTGCAATTCTAATTGCAACTCTGTTAGTTCTTATCTAGGAAGCTATGAAATCATTTGGGTCATAAACCCGTTTGTCCTCATTAAAAGAAAACCTAGAAAGGCTAGCTTTCTAAGCAACACGACTTCAACATCTCTAGTTTCCAAAACCATGCTAGTTGTCATCCATGGTGGATTATACATTTTTCTTTTCCACTTCCTAGAGCCAAATTCATGGTCAACTATGGATACCTACCTGGTAACCTCTAGGAATGCTAACCTAAGAGTCAAAATCTTAGGTAACAATATTGGTTCCCCAAAAAAGCCATGGACTCTTATAATGGTATGGTGGGATCCAAAATAGAAATCATAAGGAATTGGGCAACTAGCCAGAAGATTTGAAACACTTGAGAATAATCTATTCATAACTAGCTCAGGGCTAAGGTGGAAAAAATTAGGGGTGACAAATAATTCCCAAAACTCATATGGGTCACTAGTCTTTGACAAAATGTGTGTCCATGCAGACATAGGAATGGTCCTTTGGAGATCAAAATCTGGGTCATACATGTTAAGATACATATGTTGGGTGAAGAGGTCATAGTTCTAAAAAAGCATGAGGTGGAACAAATAGGAAGAATACCTGAACACTCCTTTTGATTTGAAATGGGCTAGTTGTTCTACCATTGAAAAAGAAATTTGCTAAGAAAAAGTCAAGCCAATACTCTTGGGTTTTGTCAATGGTCTTTAGCCTGAAAAGGATAACCATTTGTTTTGCATACACCACCATATCATCTTTCATGACAAAGATGAAAGCCATCATTGACAATGCATCTTGGCTAGCCTGGGCAAATTGAGCTTTTGGTGCCAGGAGTGTGGGTACCATAGTGTCATCATCACCCATTTGTAATTCAGATCTTAGGAACCTTGACTGAGTGTTGATGTTTGCCCACATTCTTTGCATTTTAGCAATAATGGAAAATGTAGTTGTACTATCATGATGTAGGGCTAACATATCCCTGACAGCTTGCGATGTGATTTACATCGTGAATGGACCTCATTGAATGGTGCATAAAGGTGCATAGAACAAGTCTACACATAATTTGACCAGGTCTAGGCATGGATGCATAGCTAGGATAATGAATTGAGCTAGTTGTGAGGTCCATATCCTCATGGTGAATGTTTCATATTGCCCTACTTTGGCTCTCTGTAGACACCTTTGATGTGCCCCTTCTCTAAGAGTTTTGCTACTAGCTCTCTATAGAATTGGGTCCATGATGCCATCTACATAATCTTTTATTTTTAGTGGGTCACTTGCTTGACCACCTTCAAGAATATTGGTCTATGGATAGGTCTTTAATGGTTGCATGAGAGCTAAAGCATACGATTTACTTGTAAGAAACTTATCAAGGGATTCATACATCCCAGCTCCTTGTTATGAAGATTGTGCCCCCTCGATCTCTATATCTTCTCTATGATAGCTTGTATGAACTTTTACAAAATGGAAATACTTTCACTGAAGCAAATTTACTAAGCACATAAAAATGCAAGTAACAAGATATTTTCATGCAGATGCAAGAATGTTTAAGAACTTGTAAACTTTAACTCTTGTTAAGAGGTATTTATTGACCTATAAAGTCTCAAAATGGCATTAAACTCAGATAATCGTTAGCAGATCCTACTCAATCTTTATGGAATAGTGAGATAGACACGTTATGCAAGTGGCAGTGCAAGGTACCTTGGGGATTTCTAAAGATTTTGGGAGACATTCAATGTATTGGAAATTTTTGAAAATTTTGAGCTACCAACTACGTGTTTAAAGAACACTTATTTAAATGAAAAGTGGGAAAATAAAAAATGGGAAAACAAAGTAGGAAAACAAAGCAATATGGAAAGTGAAAACTACCTAACTACATTAATGAAGCATATTTATCTCCCTCTTAGATCAAAAGTAACATTTGTAAAGTCTCTTTCATGACAAGCCAGCTTATATTGCCATATAAGTGATTGAATTGGATATAGCTTTGGTGAATTGCCCTCTGTGTATGTCACATTGATTTACCTACATTCAAGTGAATCTGAGTCAAACATGCTTTTGACATACATAAGCTCTTCTTGTTCTTAGAAGTTTGTCAAATATTGGCTCTTTATATTGGGATGTCTTACCAAGAAGTTAATGACCATCTTCTCATCAATAGAAGCCTTTTGACATATATCATTTATTGACTTAACTCATTTTTCCTCAATTTCAGGTTTTACTGCATGATCATCCTCTTTAATAACTTCAAAATTACCAATATATTGAAAGGATAATTCTGAAATTTTACAATAATTTTGCACATGTAATTTAGGCTCAATGTTGTTTTGTTCCTCTGCAACCAGCTCACAACTATCTTGAAAAATGGTATAACCTGACCCAATGATTTCAAACAAATTGTTTAAATCATGGTCTAGTAAATGTCCATGCTCCTCCACATTATCTTGCAAAGTAAGAAGAAAATCAGAAATTATTTCTTCTTTATCAGAGGTTAAGGTATATGCTTGTGATTTCTCATTAGGAATCTAGAATTCATAAGTGGTATCTTTTGACTTTTCTTCCTCTAGAACATTTGGGACTTTATGATCTTCATCAAGTATAACATAAGTGCCCAGACCAATAGAGTCATAATTTCCATATGGGTCACTTTACATCATAGCTAATAAATGATCATTTTATTTTTCTTGATTATATCCCGTCCACTCACCTAGCTCCTAAAAAAAACCCTTTCTTCTTTATTCATCATAGCATGGGCTACCTCTAACTTTACAATTGGTTCATTGGTGATATGATCCTTATATAATGTCTCAGATAATATCTTCATCTTTAAACCATATTTGGTTCTTAAGATGAGATGAGACCAATCAAGGGACATATACCCTCCTATCTTGGCTATAAAGTCTCTTAATAAACATAAGCCAAAAATAGGAGGTATATCTATCAATACTACATCTTGATTTACAATTATATTGGGACAAACATATAATTATAATTGGAGATGTTTAATTCCCCTATTGTTTGTATTGCCTTGCCATCTAGCTGTATGACTCCTTTAGTGAGTGGTTCATACTTAATTTCTAAAGCATCGGCTATCTACTTGGGCATTACTGTAGTACTAGCCCCTAAATCAATCATTGCATTATGTAGTAGTTTCTTACCCACTATCAATGTTAAATATAAGGGATCTAGTTTGTATTTGCTTACCTCTACTATATTATTCACTAGGGTTGTCATTTGCAAATGAATTGTATCCTTGAGCTTTTCTTTTCTAGTAGGTCCTCCTTTGATAGCAGTACCTTTGAGCACTACTTGGCTTTGTAGAGCTTCTTGTAGTAGTGTCTTCTATTTAGGAATAGAAAATACATCCCATATTGATACTTGTGCTGGAGTCTTCTTTAATTGATCCACTACATTTATTGGTCTTAGAGTCTGAGTTCTTTGAAAATAAGGATATATTATTTTTTCCTAAATTTGGGAAAGAATCCCTTGATTTTGCACCAGTTGAGGCACTTCTTGTCTCACAGTAGTGTTTCTTTTTCCTTGAAATAGAATATTCTCCATTACTTGACTATTTACAATCTCAGGCTGTTACACCATCCTTCTCTTTGATCTGGTGTAATAATCAAATTGCATCACTTGTTTTTTGGAAGTATATGCTCCATTCAAGAAAACTAATTCTTCATCCTCAACCCATGAGAACAAAGCATGTTCTAGGGCTATTTCTTCCTCTTGTTGTAAGGACATCCCTTGCATCTGAGCCACTAGGACTAAATTTTGCATACCAAAAGACTGGTAGGCTTGATTGTCATTGAAACTGGCAAATTGACCATCCATTCTTCTTTTCTCTACTACCTTTTGTTGTAAATTACCCATAAGACAATCTCTAGGTGTACGAGCATTATTGCAAGGGAAACACCAGGCATTAGTGTTATCCACATAGTTATTTTTCCTTAGAACAATCTCCCTATTTGAATTGGGAGGAATAGTCTATGAGGGTGTGGAGACTACAACTAATTGGTTTGCTAGTTGATGGTTAGTTTGCTTTGGAGGACCCTGGTATTGGTTTAGTTAAGATGAAAATCTGTTTCCTTGATAGCCTTGATATGGAGGCTTAAGGAAAGTATTTTTCTATCTTTTTATATTGATCATCTCATTAGAAAATGTCCTTAGGATATTATTGATATCATCCAACTTAGATGACTAAGTAGGGACAATTTCTTTAGTAGATGGTTGAGGATAGGTGTATATAGACACAAGTGGGGCTATATATTTAGGGGCTTCTTCAGGTAATGGTAAGGAAATTTATGGGAACATGGGCATGGGAGACCTTGGAGGTAACTTTCTAACATCTATCAAATTATTCTCAGCTCTAACCACATATTCATAAGCCTCAAGCAAAGTGTGTCCTCCAAGTGACTGAATCATAACAGATATATTTAAATTCAAAGCCTTAAGATAAAATACTATATCCATACCTGGTAATGGTCTAGCTGTAGCAGGGATTCTTTCCTAAGACTTTTGAAATCTAGAATTGAATTCAGTTATGGCTTCTTGTGGTTCCCTTTAAATGGTAATTAATTGCTGTAACAAAGAAGACTTATCACCCTTATCTTCAAATATTTCAAATAAAATATCTCCGAGCTAATCCCATGTAGATATGGTATTTGGGGTCAAAGATCGATACCATTCTAGAGCCTTCTCTTTAAAAGAAGTGGCTAATAATCTTATGGCCACATTTTTCTATGTGACAACATGTATAGCACAAACATTTGATAGATCCTACAGATGTTCCTCAAGTGTTTTAAAGTCTTGCCCACTAAATTTGGGCAGAGCTTTTAAGGCATTCACTAGGATAGGGTCCCAAGTGGCTGGGGGTATTGGAAGAATCAATGGACTACCAGTGTTCCAACTTACATAATTTATTGGGGGTATAAGGGCTCCCATATTTTCTCTTGGTATTGGTATAAACTGGTTGACTCTTCTTCTTGGACTAGTTACCAAAGGTGGCAAAAGAATACCTAGATTTATAGTAGATTGTGATCTGGTCACTGGTCCACATCTATGACTCCTCGTAGCTCTCTGGTTCATACAATCTTGAAAGAAAATTTAAGATTGGTCCCACTAGGCATGCCAAAAATTATTGATGATTAAAATTGCACTTTGTAATAAACACCAACAATGGGAAGTTTCAAGATGTGGGACTTGTGACTTGAAACAACCTCCAGATTTTAAAGAAGCTAGTTCTTCTCTATATTAAGTAGATACTGGAAAATGGATAGGAATTTAAATCAGAAACACAAATACAAGAAAGGAAATCTAATCTATGTTGATGCACTTAAATGTAATTCAACCTTAATCCTAAGCACATTGAGACTATATGTAGGATTCATTTACATTTAAGAGCAAACAAGTGCATGATCAATGTAAGAGATGGAAACAATAGAAACAGAGGCTCACAATATAGATTACTTTTGTTGTGATATAGATAATATCAACAAAGGCATAGGGTTCAATCTTCTTATTTGAATTTTCTAGTCATATAAGAGGCATAGAAACATGTACATTTATATAAACTTTTCAACTCAAGAAAAAGAGACAAAAGCAAATGACACTCCTAATCACAGCTCTAGAAAGTCTACAACCTAGACAACTTTTACAAATGATAGAAAATATCAACAAAGGCATAGGATTCAATCTTATAATTAATTCTCCAGTCACATAAGAGGCACAGAAACATGCACAGTTACATAAACCTTCCAACTTAAGAACATAGAACAAAAGAAAATGATATTACTTAGTCACAGCTCTAAAAAGTCTAAACTCTTTACAATAATTTTCTCTCAAAAATTCTCTCTAGTATTTGATTATGATCATCCCTATTTGGTGATCTTTGTACCTTTATTTATAGCCTTGGATCCACTCTAGATTGTCTACTTGTTCCCAATCTAACAGCCCAAATGAAATCTCCCCAAACTGAAAGTGTCTAACAGAAGATATCTTATAGATTCTAAAATGCTTTGTCTTCTAGCAGTTCATTAGTTGAAATAGATGGTAGGATGCCCCTTTCTCTTAAATGCTAGATAACACTTAGCCAATTATTTAAAAATCCTTATATTACTTAGGAGACACCAAAAAATGACACTTGGCATGTTTCACAATACCTATTGAAGACACGTGTCACTTTTTGCATAGCTTATACTCTTTTGTGTCTTTGCTCAGGAATGTTCTACTTTTGACACTTGTCGTTATCCACTTCCTCAAAACTTTAACAGCTTTAAATAAAATAAGACCCACAACATTTCTTACCCAAGTAACTTTTAAAAGGGACATAGGGACAGGTGTCAATCTCCATTGCTTCATTAAAGGACACATGACAACCTCTGCTTTACTTATATGGGGTTATGTGGTAATCTCCTCTTCTTTTAGCTACCTTTTTAGAAACTTGTGAAAGATTACATGTGGAAGTCTCTAATTTACTCTATTTATACCATAGTAACAAATGGGTCTCATTTCATATTTAAATAGACTGTGACACCCGACAGTTCTGCTTGCTTCAAAAACAACACTTAAGACTCACCATGGTCTTTGCTATATCATTGAAGTAAAAATGAAGATAATTTAGATCATGAAACATGGTGGCTTCCACTCTCTTTTGTTGGGGTACATGGCATATTTCATCACTTTTAGAAAAGCAAAACTAAGACCTTCCACAACTACCACTTGGTGCTTTCCGCTTGACCCTGATACTTAGCTTGTTACAACCTTTCACTGAAAAAAGATGAAACATGGGTGCCAATATGAAAATGTGGATTCTGACACTTGGTGCATTCCACTGAGTCACTATGAGATATGTGGCATATTCTGACCAACTCAAAGAAAATATGAAAGGTACCCCAGATGATGACACTTGGCATTTCTACTTGAGAAAGGATGCCTCAGAGGATGACACTTGTCAGCTTCTGCTTTACCTTGACACTTAGACAAAAATGAATCAAAAGGAAAATAGAGCCCATGCTCTATGTCAAAACTCTACCATCTCAGACCAAAGTATGTGAAGACAAAATTTCATGGTACACGATTGAAAAATAGAATGAAACATAGAGTAAATTTTTACTCTACATTTACGTTATACCACATGATCATGTGTTACTACTTAGGACATTTCCTATGTTGCTATCAAAGGCTACATTAGATTGGTACAACTTCAACCATCAGTATTCACTCTTTTCCTTTGGTTAATTGGCCCAAATTTTCTTAAAACACTTCTTGATCAATATTGATTGAAAAGTGGCTATCACAGATCTATAAACTATTCAACAATTTAAAGATGAATCCATATCAGACTGTGTAGCTTGTTGTCATAGCTTAATCAGCCAGTTAACCTTTTACTTTCCACAACCTAAATTAATAGAATTGTTTTCATGATCTTGTGCAAAACGTATCTCATCCATGCTATAAATTCAAACCTTTAAGAGTTTTGACAAAGCATTTACCATGGCATGTAAACTCCAAATTCATGGCATTGAAGAGGGAAAAATTAAGTTATGTAATAAAAACTTCAAACTTGACCCCTAAAAAATCAATAACAATAATCCTAAACCAAAATGGGTAGCAAATGCTATTATTCTAAAAACTTCTCCCCCTACAAAACCTAATCAATTAAGACCATCCACTTCTCAAACACAACCACCTAGGGCCTTACTCATTCCCCCCCAGGAAATATACCCATTTAGGAAATATTTACACTTTTGTATTATATAAACTCTTACAAGTAACTATTCTTGAACTCCCCCAATTAAATCGGTTGATGATACATGCCCTAAACCCACCTGGTAAAAGAGGATGAGTTTTGTGCCTATCACAGGGTAATAGGACATGACATATAATGATACCAAACTTTTAAATGATTGGTATATAACTTCATTGACAAGAGGGACCTTTAGTTAGACAATCTAAATGCTCCTCCAAACCAATATTTAGATATTTTTAGACAACCATTTCCAAACCATCCATCCAAATCAAACACAATCCAAGCTAACCCTTAAGAAACATAACATCAAGATACACATATGATTGATATAATCTATGACTAGTTATTGCCTAAAGAAGCTCTAAAGAAATCTTTAGTCTTGGATATTCTTATAGGAGATGATTTCGATATAAGTCAACCTAAAATTATGAGAACAACTCCCAGAACCTCTGTAGAGCTCCTTGATGTCATTACATGGGGTTATTCATGTGAACCATCCCCTTTATCTTCCTAAACTTAATCTCTTAAAGTGTAAAATGAAACAACTCCTTAGGATGTCACAGATTAACAACTTGATACTTATAGATTCAAAAATTTCACCCCTTTGGGCCCTTGCTAACCTCTTCATAGTATACACTGAGATCACAATATAACAATATCATATCATTTTTATTGATATCAAGACCCTTTGAAATCATCATGTATCACAACACCTCCTTACCCTAAATCTACTATGGAAAGGGTAAAGATCCCATCATCAATAACTGGGATAATTATCTTGGTATTCCCCTAAAGAAAGCCTTAGCCTATCCTCAAGACAAGGTCAATCTTTTTCATATGTCAAAAGATAAAAACCTTAATCTGAATACCCCTTTTGTTCTCAACACATGAAAGAGCAAAGGGATAACCCATTTTATATCATCTCTATCATCTATTTTAGGTCCTTATCCATCTTCCAAAGTGACTGTCCCTATCATAGGTTCTTCCATTCCAACATGTGGGAAAATATAAAGTCTTCTTCCATTATTAAACACACCTCCATCCTAAAATCCACCATATTATACTAAATTAATATTACATAAATTTAAATAAAAAGTTCCTAAGGTCATCCCTACCATAAAATATAAATGTCAAAACCAAACAATGAATACTTTGCCAAAAGAGATTACAAAACCTATTATAAGACCAAAAAATGACCTTTTAAAAGAATATTATGATGTAATATTAGAATAACTATTGGATAAGTCCCTCATAATGATACCACCTATGTTTCCCAATAAGCCTCACCTCTATAGACCTGCTTGGTATAGGAATCAAGAGATATGCAAGTATCATAGAGTAGCTAGACATGATACAAAAAATTACAATGCCCTTAAGGCCATAATCCAATAGCTAATCTAGGATGATGATTTATTAATTGAAGATATAAAAAACAAGAATCCTAAGAAAAAAAGCACCATCCCAAATATTCTACCCACCCATAATCCTGCTAGTCCTATAAGTGATAAAGACTCAATGGCTTCTTTGGACCCTCCATTATTACACATCGATGTTGTCCATGTAACCACCTGCTCTCAAAATCAAAACCCCAATAAATGTAAGGTTTCAATTATATGAGCCTCTACCCATAATATGCCTAAACCATCTAGATAAAATCCTAAAGTCTCTATTACAAGAACTACCCAAGTTGAAGCCAAGGAGTTGGTACAAATCTCCATATTAAAACAACTCCACCAAATGCCTAGAAAAATGTCCATGTATGAACTTATAGAAAACTATCCATACCATTGACAAGAAATGATAGAATCTCTCCAAGATATTAAGGTCCATCCAAGTGAGCCTCAACCATTGTTAACATTTATAGGGGCCTTCTAAATGGTGTTGGCTATTAGTTTCACTGATTTTGAGGTCACTCCTTTATCACCTGAAGATCAAAATCCCCCACTTCTCATCATAGATCAAATAAATCAAACTCAAATTAAAAGAGTTATGATTGATAATGGGGCCAATATCAATATTATTTATTCAAATTCTTTCCAATAGTTATAGCTACCAAAAACCATTATTTCCCAATTGCCAACAATTCTCTATGCATTCAATGACATGGTAGTACCTATAATAGGAACTATTGTCCTTCCCATTTTTTTAGGTTATTTCACCCTCCATAAACTCTTTTATGTCATAGAAAAGAAACATTCCAATATAATATTTTATTAGGACATCTATGGATTCATGTGATGTGATGTATCCCCTCTACCATCCATTAGTGCCTTAAGTTTGAATATGAAGGCCAAGTCCACATCATCCCCACTAATCCCAATCCCTTTAAATCATGAAACTTCACTTTTAAACCAAGCGATGTCATAATACACTCACTTGACACAATCCCATCTTCATCTTCTAATCAAGCTTTAAAACTACCAGCTTAGGAGTCCATTGATTTCATGATATAATATCTTTGAATGGGGGAATACTAGTTATTAACCCTTAACATGTTACCCACTTCTAGGTAATATGGTCATCTCAACAAACAATCCATGTATTCACCCAACCTAGGCAAGCTCATCCCATTTGGGCCACCTTTATTTCCCATCCACTAAATATATGGTATAATCGATAAAAATACCCTAGGGCCTAAAAATGACACCTGTGCTAAACCCTTTACATCCAATTTCTCATTTCTCAATAAATCCCAGTTCGCATAAACCTACCTTTTTCATTGTTCTTGGAAAGGCTTTGGTATGGGTAGATATGATTAGGGTCCCCATGATGTCGTATTAGGAGATTTTAGAAATCCACATGAAAATCATGGATTAGGCTTTGATAAATATTCTAAATCCTTTCTCGAACCTATTCTTCTACCATTTGTGGAAGAAGAAGTGAAATCATAATCATCCAATACCTTCTCCTCAATCAGTGACATTGTATCCATCCATTCTAACTTTTTGTTAGTCAATTCAATCTCCATATAACCCCTCATCTTTCATCATGGTGGTGTAACCCAAAACATCCCTTTAACATATGATAAATTAATAGGACATGATACGCTAACCATCCCTATTCTTCACTATCAAGATGATGAGTTAATCATGACTCATTTAGGCACTAAAAAATCTTATCTATGTAATTATCTTCCATCCAAAATATCTAGATTGTTAAATGAATCCACTTATAATATTAATATTAGGTCACAAGAAACCCCAAGGATTTTTAAAATTAGCAAAGCCTTAGATCCCTAACAAAACCAAGATTTTACCACTTTTATATCAAACCATATCAAGGCCTTTGCCTAGTCTTATAATGATATTCTTGGTATTGATTCCATAATAGTTATCCATAATATCATCACCTTTCCAAATGTTAAGCTAGTAAAATAAAATCTCTGTAAAATACATCCGTATAGTACACTCTTGGTAAAATAGGAACTATAGTTCATCTTATCTTCTAACTTTATTTAACCCATTAATTATCCTCAATGGATGTCCAGCATTATTCTAGTCACTAAGCCTAAAAGGGGATTTCACATCTATATTGACTTTCATGATTTAAATCTTGCTTATCCAAAAGATGATTTCCCTCTCCCTAACATATACCAGTTGATGGACTTGACAACTTTCCATGTAATGTTATCCCTTATGGATGTTTGTTCTTATTAGAATCAAATACTTATTACACCAAAAGATTAACATAAGACTACATCTATTACTCCTTGGGGGACCTTCTACTACTGTGTACTGCCCTTTGGCCTAAAAAATCTAGGAGCCACCTATCAATGGGCCATGACTCATATATTTCATGACATTAATCTTCAAAATTGTTGAATACTATGTAGATGACCTCCTTGGGAGGTCAAAAATTTTAAAGGATCACCTATAAGTACTTAAGGTTATCTTTGATCATCTACTCCAGTATCATGTGTGTCTAAATCCAAAAAAGTGCATTTTTTGTGTCTTTATGGGTAAACTCATGGTTTTCATTGTCTCTATTCAAGGAATAGAAATGGATCCCATTATAATCAAGGATATTATGTAAATGCCTCCTCCATCAAACCTTAATCAACTATGTCATTTACAAGGCAAGCTCTAGTCTATCCATCATTTTATCTCCCATTTCCCTAGTCAGTGTTAACCTTTCCACCATATATTAAAGAAGGATAGTCTCTTTGTATAGGATTATAATTATTAATAATCCTTTAAAGCACTCAAAAACTATCTTATATCACCTCCAGTCCTCACTCCACCTAAGGAGGGGCAACCTTTCTTCTTTTATATCTTAGCTACTAATCATGTTGTAGGTGTTATGCTTATCCATCAAGATGAGCATCACAAAGAAAAAGTTGTTTATTATATAGGTCATACCTCATAGAATATGAAATGCATTATCCACATATCAAAAAACTATGCCTAACATTTGTTCTTGTAGACTTTAAGCTTCATCATTTCCTACTTAACCATAAGACATACATAATTATGACTATTGACCCCCTTAATTTCATGTCTTTTAAGCCTTATTAAAATCAATCAATGACCAAATGGATATGCTTCTAGTTGAGTTTGATCTATAATTTCTCCATCAAAATTTTTTTAAAGGTTGAAGCACCTCTTAGAAATAACTGACCAATTAATTATGAGTTTCTTGATGAATCTATTGCATCCACTTACCAATTAGTCTCAGAATATCAAATGACTCTTTTCTTTCATGGGTCCAAATGTGAGCATGGAAGTGGTGAAATAATTATATTAATCCCTCCTCAAGCTATTCTCATGCCTTTATCATTTAAATTAGACTTTAATTGCACCAATAACATGGCTAAATATGAAGTGTTAATCATAGGCCTCCAAACTACCCTTGTATTAGGAGTTATATCCCTTAATATATATGGTAATTCTTAACTAGTGGTAAATCAAATTATTGGTATATATCAATGAAATAATGATATCCTACAAAGATATAAGACCTTGTCTAATTAGCTCTTATCCACTTTTGAATGTTACATCATCCAAACTACTCCTAGATCAACTAATAAGTTCATTTATAATATGGCATCTCTTACCTCTTTTATCCCATCCTCATCTCAAGAGTCTAAACTATGTATCCTTATCCATCAAGATAACCAACCTTCCTACATGAGAACCAATCTTCTATCTATAAATAATATCAAGGAAAACCTAGAGGATCCATGGTATGCACAAATATTTACTTATGTGTCTATAGGACTATCTTCTCCCCATCTATCCAAAGGTGCTAGGTATGTCTTCCAATAGAAAGTTACCCTCTATACTATACTAGGGGTGTTCTTTATAAGCATGGTTTTGATGGAATTCTTATTCACTTTCTCTAAAAACATGAAGATACCTTAGCTATCTAGGAATTATATAATGGGTCATGCAGTGGACACTTTAATGGTCATGCAATCACTAAGAGAATCTTACATCTAGGCTACTATTGGCCCACTCTGAGTCAATATTATTGTGCATATGTTAATAGGTTCGTAAAATGTCAGTAGCATGTAAACTTATCCCATGTCCATAGTAAATCTTTGTAGTAAGCAAGGGACTTGTGGCCATTCTCCTAATGGGGGCTCGATCTTATAGGGAAAATCAACCCTGAGTCCTCTTAGCATCATGGCTTCATCATTACCACTGTAGAATACTTCACCAAGTTGGTGGAAGCTATGCCTCTTATCTTGACTAAGGAAAAAAATATTTTTTATTTTATCCACCATCACATTATTTGTCATTTTGAAATTCTATATAGAATAATAACAGATAATGGAAAATATTTCAATAATAAGAAAGTCTAGGCACTTTGTGACTCATTTAAAATCAAATCAGGTTTTTCCTCACCTTAATATCCTCAAGCCAATGGTCAAGAAGAAGCATATAATAAAACCATATTAAAAATCCTAACCAAATTTGTCAATGAAACTATGAAGGATTGGCATGTTCATATCCCTTTCACCTTATGGGCATATTGAACTAGTATTCAAACCCCTATAGGTGTTACTCCTTTTTGTCTAGTCTATGATACAAAAGTTGTACTTCCTTTAGAATTAAAAATTACCTCTCTTCATGTCTCCCTTAAAGACATCATTTCTAATGAGTATTTTCATTAGGAGCATTTATCCCAGCTCTAACTCTTAGATGAGCATCATGTGATAGCCCTTGATCACTTTGGTATATATCAAGAATGAATAAAATGAGCATATAAAAAACATATAAGGGAATGAGAATTTAAAATTGGAGATCTTGTACTTAAGGAAAATTAACATATCACTAATATGGAATGACATAAAAGGGGTAAATTTACTCCTAATTGGCTTGGACCATATATCATAACCCATAAATATGAATCTGAGGCATATCATTTCACCTCTCTTAATGGTAAACCTTAATGAGAACCTCTTAATGCATTGCATCTATATCCTTTCTATAGTTAATATATCTTATCTCATCTTGGTTAGTTTATCTCAAATACTATCATATACCCTTATCCCAAAATACCAAATAATGATATGAGAATTATGTGGTTATCTGATAGTCACTATAACCTTAACCTTGAATATGAATACCTTACCTCTATACATAACATACTCTCATGGATAAGTTTCACCTGTAATGGGAGAAACCCTAGATAATTATTTCCATTATTTCTCAAAGGCCATTAATTTTCCAAGCTAACGTAATCACCTCATGTAATGAACTCATGGAAACTTTCCTATGGTACCTTTCTATGCCAAACCTCACATTACTATCTTTGGGATCCAAAATCAAGTAAGCATTGAAAATCAAAAGTATCAAAATAGGATAAATAAATAGAATAATCCATTAAAAGAAAACTATAATCAAAGGAAAATAATAGACTAATCCCTTGAAGGATAGCTATGTAAAAACATTAGAATATAGACCACTCCCTTGAAGGATGGATACCAAGTAGAAAACTTCCCTCATCGATCAGTTTTCAAATTATGCCACTTAAAATCCTTAAAAAGAAACAAAGTAATAAAATAAATTGTCAAAATAAATATCCCAAGAAAGCTTCTCATATCAACCAACTTTCTAATTTTAGGCTTCTCATATTGATCAGTCTACCCATTGGCATAAAATGATTTCTAAAAGATAAATCCTAATTTTGAAATATGGTGTGAAGAAGGTTATCTCTAAAGCAATCCATCCCCCATCCCACCAAAAGCATATAATCCTAATAAATGACCAATGTCAAAGCTCTAGCTAACTAAGGTTGTGTCAATATCTCTTATCATCTAGCTAAGGATGCATAGGCCATGTGTATGAGAGGTTTTCTTTTGGTTATGGTCCAAGTCAATGCCAAGCAAATCCATAATCTATAATCACTAAAAGTCCATAAATACATAGTAATAAAGCATTAAAATCTATCTATAATCCATAATCATCATTAAGCATAAATCCATAGTTCATAATTTATTTACATTTAATCATCTAAGAAACCATAAAAATCCACAAGATCTATATCAAAAAGTAGCATAATCCATAATCATAATCCATTAGTAAAAACCCATGTCATGTTATAAAATTTGAAATTAAAATAACATGTAAAATCTATAATCCATAAATCATCCATATAATATATGATATCAATGATCATAATTACAATACATAACATCTAAGTCTATAACACACCACATCAATAATCCATAAAAGCATTACATATCCATTGGTATCATTAAATATATAAATAAACATACATAATCCACCGATAAACATAAACAATTTCTATATATATACATCAAATGTCTGTATAAATATCATAACATGAATGAGGTGGGGATCTCAACCCATACAATACCATCTACTCAATAAAATCAATCTTGATAATATGAATGCTATCATCTTCCCCATCATCCCCTCCTCAGCTTGCTATGCTCCTTATACTAGTAGACCTACCAAGAGTCCTTTATGATATGCTATGAATAGCCACATATCAAGTAAACTGAGCAACATCTGGTAGTCATCTCTATTTATCCTCTCATAATAAGACATCTTAGAAATCAAATCCCTATACATTTATATTAGTACCATATTTGTAGGATTAGTGCCACATACTACAATATTTGGGGCTAGTCTCTCTACCAAAGAAGATCTCATCCACTCTAGCTTTACTAGGTTCATGTCTCAATCCTATATATCCTAGTCACACTAAACTCTCAAGCTCTCAAGATCACCCTAGAATGTGGCAATATGATCTTATAAAGTATCATGTGCTATCTATACCTCTTTTAGCTCTACCTTCAGACTCAGACACTCAACCCTTAATGTGTCTCTCTTAGTGAAAACTCTAGAAATATCTATAATATCATGAGTAGGGGCATCCTAAAGTACTACCTCTTCCATGTGTACCTCAACAACATCATGCTTAGCCTCTCCTCTATCCTCACCCTCTTCCCTCATCTACTCAATGATTACCTCCTATTGAGGTCTCACTACTCTCTCTTATCTCTTTAATAGCTCAAATACAAACCAAGTTGCTTAGTCATTAGTGTAACCAACATCATCTAGGTCAATAGCCACAATGTCCTCCTATGGCCCCATCAAAACCACTATAGTATCATGGGTAGGCCAGTCTAGCTCTGTATCATCCTAGATATACAAGCACAAAGCTAATGGAATATCTTATAATAACCCAAACTGATGATGTACCCTATCAAAATAAAATAGCTTGATGTGCTCATGTCATCATCCATATACCCATATGTCTTAGACAACATCCCCAATCTCCACACCTAAACTAGGCCACATTGGGAAGTGCACATAAGGTCTCCAATTAACATCCCCTATCTATAATCTACTAAACACTTGTCTAGAATGTACTAGATCATGCATTATCCTATCTGTATAATGAATGACTAGGTCATCATCCCATCAAAGGAATCCTATACTATAATCCATATCTTTGAATCTGATTCACGGGGTCCTTATGGGGTGAATCACACAAATGTGTTCATATGCCTAGCAATGTAATATGAATGTAATATTAAAACCTAATTAGGGCTAGGTGCACTAGCCCCACAACTCCCTATATATCTACCCCAGTAGTGTGGGCACCCAGTCAAAAATAGTCTTAAACTCAACTGTGTTTGTTATAACTCCAATGAAGCTCCATGCTAGTCACCCTACCATACAGTCAAGTAACACATAGTAGGTCAATGTCAGCATCATCATTAGTACTAGTATCTCCCTACGGTCTTGGTCATACAATGGTTAGAATGAAAACCGACCAACAAAGAGTCTAATATCTAATGCCTCTTCACCATATAGTCACACCAATGTCATCACTTGCCCAACCTCATTAATAGTATACATAGTGGTGCCTAAAATAGGTAGTCATAAAATTTGATGGATGTCCTTTATCATAATAGTCATCTCATCCATTGGTAACCAAAAAGAGTTGGTGGTATAATCTCACTACTCTATCAAAGACACTATCATACTGATGTCTCAATGGACATAGTGATAATGGCAAATCTCTCTAAATATTATAGCCTTTAGATGGGCCCAATCCAAGTCACTAATAATATCCCATAACTATGCCAATAGTGGAGGGACCCTATCTCTCATCGTTAGTATCTGTCATGCCTATTAGAAACATCTTTTTAGTCAATCAAAATCCTAAGTTTTCTATTATTAAAACTTCATTATTGATTTCTATCTATCCATTAGGGATCGATGCTAATTTAATCAAATTAATAACAATCCTTATGGATCATGATTGATCCACATGAAACATGTCAATCCTAATGGATTGATGTTAATTCCCTCCCTTAAAAAATTCCCCCCCGGACCCAAAATTTATAACCTACCCTTCCTCCCTCCCACAAATTTTTAAAAATAAAACAAAAAAAGAAACAAAACAAATATCTTACAAAAAAATAAACACGTTAAATTTTGCCAAAAAAAACATTATACCAACCTCATAGTGGAGTTGTCATCTACTCCCACTCACCTCCGTCATCTCTCATGTATGCTTGAAAAGTTGAAACACGTCAATTTTTTCTCCCAAATTATTATTTAATCTATATAAAAATGATCCTTATGCCACGTTGGATGCCTATTTATATCAATTTCGATGATCAACATTGATTACTTAATCAATGTCAATTACTATAAATTGGTATCGATCATTCTAGATCGATGTCGATTATCCTAGCTTGTTTATATTTTATAATTGTGGACCATTTTACATGCTCTCAATCTAGTTTCAAATCCATATCTTATTGCCTTTGATACATCTATCCTATTTTTATGTCATATTACCCTTTAGATTTGAGGATTTTGACCCTTTGTTAGCTCCCCAATCTCCTTAAGGCATACCTTTTTTCTTGATATCTTTCCATTATAAGATCTCAAGGGTATATTTTTTCTTAAGAACATTCTTCTATAGGTAATGCATAAACCATACAAAAATTGGATGTTATGGTTCACCATTCCTATTATTTATTCTCTTGATAGCCTTTACTTAAGCCCACCTATTTTAGGTATGGCATTTTGTTACTTGATTAGGTCTATGGAGCATTACTGCTTGCATCAATTTTTATCCCATTAAGTGCAACCTTGAAACTCCCTTGAGCCATTCATACTTCTGATTGTCCTTTTCTATCTTCTATTTATCCATTTCCACTCACCCAAATTTGTTTTTACCTTCCATATTTTTCAAACCCATCATCCATTCCATCTCACTTCTCAGTACCCAATTTGAGGGGGGATACCTCCTCATAATAAACTTAGGGAATTAGGAACCTTAAAGTTTTTGTCTTGTAGCATGCTATTACATACCACATCAAAAAAAGGGGCAAATGTATATTCTAGTTTTATACACCCTTGTGTATCTACATGGTACATCATCATGTTATCATTTCATCTCTAACATAATGGCACCCATTTGTAATTATTTGAAATAATTATGTTTACCTCACCCGTTTACCTTTACCAGATAATTTAATTAAGATATTATTATAGTTAAATAGTAATTAATATTATTTACCCATCCAACCTCCAAACAAACTCATCCCATAGTTAAAACAACCTAAAAACTTTAAAACCATTATTTACCCCCATAAGCAACCTGTTTGACTGACCTAAAGATTAACTTCACCCATTTTTGGAAAATTAACATTGATTCTTAGAGATCAAAGTTGATCTTCTTAGAATGGAATCAATCCATAAATATAAAGTGAGCCTCCATGGATTAGGATATGAATTTTGGACTTTGAAACTCTACTAGAATTATCTTGAAACTTGTGTACAAACCATATCGACATTGTACTACCTTGTGAAACCTCTATTCTTGAGATTATAAAGAGATTTTGAAGGTTGTTAAGCCTACTTTTGTAGTATCCTTTATCTACATCTTTTCATCCATCCAAGGTTAGTATTTCATGTTAATTTATTCCCATTTGAAATTTATAGTCTTTTACACCTCTGTGTCATTGTGTACATTTATTTTTCATCATTTTATTAATATTTTAAGTCATTATTATCATCTATTTTCATAGTTTAGCATTTTTCTCACAATCAATGTCAATCCATCTAAATTGACATCAATGCTATAGGGTTACCATTAATCCCTACTAAATTATTAAAATAGCCTTGAAGTTTGTTTTCATAAGATTCACAATCCTCAAAACTTGTTAAAGTCTTCATTCTATTTTCTAAAAATCTATCTTTTATATGTAGATGACTCTGCCAAGATTAACACATGATATTGTTAGCATATTTGATCTTCCCATTGTTTAACATCATTTATTAATTGATCAAAGTGACATTTCATTTGAATTAGGTCTTTTTACTATGGTTTTCACACCTAATCAAGAGATTATTAATAAACAGTTAGCTCTAATTCAAGAGGATGTCAATATAGCTAGAGAATTCTAGGATGATTACTTTGATCATATTAATCTTGTTATAGATTATATATCTTTGGTGTTGTCTATTTTCATCCTATCCATATATATATATCTTTTTAATTTCATGTTTATTTATAAACTTGAATGTTAAACATGGAATAACATTCACCTATGGAATCATATCACTTCTTGGGACTAGTTTCTTACTAAGCAACCCATTCATCTTTATATTAATCCATTTTATTCGTGAGTTAGTGTGATTTGTATGTAATTCCTCACTAGCCAAAGAGGAGTTCCCACGAGCTTGATCAATGGTACATAACTGATCTCCATCTCTAGGTAATCTTTAGAACCCTATATTTAATTTATTTTTAATATCTAATTAGACCACATTAAAAAAAGTGAAAAAATACTAAAACAAACGGATAGAATTATTGATAATGAGTTTGAAGTTGAGAAATAACTTTATCTTATGCAAATCCATCCCATCCTTCCCTGAGAGACATCTTATATTCCATTTGAGCCCTCTTATACTACTCATCCTCATGATGATGCCTATCAAATTCAAAAGATACTTTTCTGAGAGAACCTAGCCAAGCAAATTGAATAGTTAGAGTCAAGGATGAAATTGATAAGTTAAGGTGTGATGGAAGGTTTAGACCCAAAATAAGATACTATGCCTAAACACACCCTATTTAACCTCCTTCAAGAGAGTGTTCAAGCTAAATCAGATGTGAATGTATTGATTGTCAAGTGTAAGGAAAATAATCAAACTATCTTATCCCAAGGTTTGCCTCCCCTTCCTCAAGAGATTCTAATAGGATCTCATAAAATGCTTTCTCAATCTGATTTTGAGTCCTATGTTCCACCTCCACTAACTATTTCATCTTGTCCTCACCCTATCACCCTTTCCCTTGATGGACCTATGGTATGGGAACCTAAAGAGGAGCATTTAGTTGAAGAAAATTCATAACTCTTGCTTGAAGAAAATAAAACTCCTTGGTATCCTCATTAGGATAAGTCACCTAATTTCAAGATGCCTATTCTTGGCATCACCAAGAAGGATAAGGAGATGGAAGATATTACAACCCTTGAGAACTAAAATCAAGTTATGACAATTAAGGTACAACTTGGGAGACCTCAGAAGGTCCTAAATGCCAAGGAAGAGGTGAGTCCTTATGTTGAGTCTTCTTTTTTGGTTAATAATGAAGAATGCCTTATTTGTGTCAAAGAAGAAGTATTGGATGAAGTCCTTTTGGTTTATAAAGAAGAGGATGAAGGATCTTCTCTTGGTGTTCCCTTTTATGATGCTGATCAAATAAAGGATGATGACTTATGGAAGCAATTTGAAAATATTTGCAATGAGTTTGAATCTCTCAAGGGGTCTAAAAATTCATTAGAGCTAATTACAAGTGATGGTAAACAAGATGACATTTTTAAAAATATTATAGAAGATACAAAGAAAAGTCAACCTTAGCCTTTAGAGGTCAAAACAAGCTTTTATTGCTCTTAATCTTCCAAGGAACTAAAAACCATTCCTCTTGAAACCATGCCTAAAAAGAAGATGCAAGTTGATCATGAGATGAAGAGTGGGAATCGATTTAAGGTATGTGTACAAGGCCAAAAGGAATAATTTTAAATTGGAAACCTATTTTAATATGGTCTACTTGAGAGCATAGCAAGTGAAGTGCCAAGAAGTAGGTTTGATCTATCAAGTGTTCAATCCAAAAAGAAACATGCTTGGAACCATGATTCATCTCATGAAGAAGGAGATGCAAGAAACTTTCCTTTTGATCCTAGAAAGGGAGGTATTATTAATTATTAGTTTTAAATATTTGTTTTCTTCTTATAATTCCTAAGTGATTTGAGCATATGTGTGTCTTGTTAGTGTGTTTGTTTGAATTTATGTGTGTACTTTTTTTATGTGGTTAAGGTAGTCAATTGGTCTTGTCTTGATCTAGCTTGTTGTCAGTTGGTCAAATTTATCTTGTTGTGTTTCAAAATTTAGATGACTCCCTAAGCCCAATGGACTAATAAGGCTATTAGTGTAGTTATCATAGAAGGCATGCTACCCCTATGGGTCACTAATTTGTTGACCAAATTTGACTCTATATGTCAAATTAGGACCCCTATAGTTAAAAACATGATTTTAAGGTGTTTTATGGGTCTTAAATTATGTCACAAGGTGTATTATAGGTCATTTGATGTCATTTTATATCACCTTAGCCTTGGTATTGGTCATTTCCAATGTTTATGTCTTTTAGAGTCATTTTAGGGTCAAAAAGAGGCATTTAATGACTTGTACAACCTCCTAAGGAAATGGGAAGGTTTTAAAGGATGATTTCATGTACCATGTGTCCTAATAAGTCTTTAGTATCTATTACTAACTTAAAAGTGGTAAGTTCTTTAGAAAAAGGGTAATTTTCTTGAACCATTGATCATTTAAATATGTATACATAATTACATGAACTCCTACAATTTGGGACATTTAAAAAGTGTCCCTTGGTATTCCATACACTTTTTTTAGTGATCATTTTGATCAAAATCTCAAATAAATGAAGAAACCCTCTTATCTCTCCTTCCACTAGGTTGGAAATAAAAAATGGTCTTCAGGTTTGTACTTAGTATAGTTAAAAAGAGAGGTTTCAAGAAAAATTCTCTTGGAGGTGTATTCTACACTCAGTTATAATCCATTTGATTTTTTTTGTAGAGGAATGGTGACATATGTTTTATGAACCATTCCTAAGAAGTTAGACTATATGCTTTACTTGCTAATCTATGTACCCTATAGGTTTTGCCTTGGTTTGAGAAAGTATATACAATCCATATACTAGTATTTATTATAGATGTATTCTAATATCCTATCACATGTTCCCCATCCTTTGTTTCAAGTTTTGAGTTGGCTTGAAGATCCAATCACCTCAAGTTTATAGACTTGTCCCATTCTATGTAGTAGGTAGGTTTCCACCACTCCCAACATTTTCATGTCTTGTGAATGGTGTTAATGGATGGTGATGTATTATATACATGTTTAAAATGTTATTTTACTTCCATTATAGTATCATTATCTAATAAATTCTCCATGAGGATTCAATCATAAACACCATATAGTCAGTCTACCCTATGACTATCATACAAAGTCAGTTAGGTGTCATGAAAGGAAGAAGTGAACTTTAAAATGAGGTGTGAAGAATTATATTAAGATATAAAAAATCTTTATGTTTCATATAAATTACATTTAAATGATATAAATTAACTATGCAGGCAAATTCCTTGAACATATGAACCTTTTTGGTCACTGCCTGCAAGTATCTTAGAATGCACTTGTAGATGCCCTCATAGAAGCTATTCATATTGAAGAGAAAGTGTCTGATATATTCAAGGTTTTTATAATTAGTAAATTATATTTGAAATTTTTTTATAAGGCACAAACATCATTTAATCTCATAAATTATGCATATTTTTTTAGGGTTCTTCACTGCATGTATACTAGAATAACCACCTATAAGTGGATTAATAGGGAACTTAAGTACTATTATAGAGAAGATTAGATAGGTGGTGAAACTCATAATATATTACTAACATGTTGAGATATATCCTAATATACATATTTTTAATGATATACTATGATGAGAAGTTATGTATCACCCTACAAAGATCCAATGACTATGTTTAGGGTTTAAGTCCCCGAAAGTGCAGAATAAAGATCCAAGGCATTTTTTGAATATATTGTAGTAAGGCTATAAAGATTTTTTGAGAATATATATAGGTAAAATTTATAGCCTATAGTAGGGACAATGACTCCACAAATTTCTATGTGTATAATATTAGTGGAGACTGATTATTGGAGACCTCAAAACTACCATTTAATCATTGATTTCATTCATTGACATCTATAGGATTTTGATCCAAAAAAGACCTTCTTTCACCGAAAGTTACAAAACATAAAATGTTATATGATGAAATGGTTATATTACATGAAATTATTAATTATGATCTAAGGATAATAAAAAGTAAGTGATTTATTGTGTTTTAGACCTCATACACACCTACAGGTGTGCTTAGTTCTGAATCATTCACCTACAACCAAGAGCCATTTTCCATATCACCCATGATGAGTATTTTGAGCATGAAAATATAAATTTTTGGTTGTGAAAGATAGATATATATGATTAAAATTATTCTCAAGGGAAAGGTATCACAAATTTCAAAGGGTAATGTTGACTTGTAGGTTTTTTGCTTTAATAAAGTAAACTATATGTGACTATATAAGGTGTGAGAAATGAAGGTGATGCTTCTTAGTGTTGATGTAGTAAAAACATAAATAAATAGGTAAAAAAAAAATGACCTTAAATGAAAATAATAAGGTTTTATACATTGTCTCAATCCTAAACTAATCAAGTGTGCACCTACAGGTGCACCTACAGGTGCCCCTCCAAGGTAAAAATATAGTCAAAAGAGGTACACAGTCTTGAGAATTCAAGGTGTGTGAAATGGTAAAGTAAAGTATAGAATTATGAATGGATATATAATAAATTCATCATGATTAGATATTATTCAATAGAACCATATCATATGAAAAGAGTTCATAGAGGAAGGGCTCAAATGATGCATAGCATAGTTCACACTTTAACCCTGCACACAACCTATTTTATATAGTTAGGCTTGGAATTTGAATAATTAGAAGGGAAAATAATAATATAAAAGGCTGAATTTTTGTGTGGGATATCATAAAAAATTTAATAATTTCATACAATATTAATTTTTTCTAATATAATAGGTGAAGTACCCTCTATTTTGTCTCAGACGGAGGGTACTTCCCCTTATGCATAGACTGGCAGGTTTGAGAAAGATTGACAAATAACTAAACTAGGAGCTATTTGGACCTTTAGGAGAGGTTTTGAAAGTTGAAAAAACTAAGTAAAATATTTAAAAAATCTCATATAATGAGATAACTGACCAATGTTTCCAAAACCTCAAGTATGGAGACAGGTCTATTTTATAACTAGAGCCCAATTGGGGATCTAGCTTCACTTCTAGCCCTTAGTGATATTTATACCATATTTCATCATGTTCATAGGATGAATTTGTATTTTTATAAGTTATTATGATTAATATCAGGTCAAAATTAAGTCATATTTTGGCTCAAATGAAACATTAGGCCTATGCAAATGGAAAAAAGGGCCTGAGTGGGTAAATTTGAGTGCTCATATCTCTCTTGGTGATTTACATGGGGTCTTAATAAGATTGGAAAAGTTTAAAATTGTCCTAAAAATTTATATTGTGTAATTTTTTTTCAAATTCAATGTCCCATATTTATGAATGAAGCTTAAGAGGGTAAAATAGGCCTAGACTCACCAAAACCCTTGCTAGTGACCTGATGAAGGAAATGATGATGGGAAGCTACTCTAATGGAATAGTTTTCATAAAATTATGATTTGAGGTCTTAAAATACTTAGTAATTCTCCCTAAAATAAATATTAGGTGTATGAAATATATAAAAATAGGGTACAAAATGGGTTCTTTTGACTATTTTATGCATTATCCGAGTTCTAGGAACATTCAAGAGATAAAATCAATTTTAAGGGGAATATTAGGACATAATATAAATTTTTATAGACATTTAATAAATTGTAAAATATCCAAAGTATTTATACTAGAGCTATCATCTTAGTCAATCAAAATTGGCATAGTGGACATGGTAGTGAGAAGGGTGAAAAAATCCAAGTGGATGACTTTTTAAGGTCTACCTAAGTAGTATAAGGCCATGGAGAATATTTAAAAGTTTCATACACTCCTTCCCATGTATTTTCATGGAAAAATGAAGCTAATTTTGAGTCAAAGTGTGAGGGGTGACTGAAAGAGGATTTTATTTGAGTGTATGTAGTGATAGCTCATTTCTAGATGATTCTAGATGACTAAAAGTACAACCAATGCATGGAAAGGAATGTGTGAAATCCTTAAATATCATTCCAATCACCAGAACTATCTTGAGTCATTTTTGGGATGTTCAGATAGGTGTGGATGATGAAGGTAGTTTTTTGAGCCAACATAATTAGTTTCATGCCACTTTGCATGAGTTTCATGCCTTGTATTGACACTTGTACTTCCTAACCTTGCATGGTCTATTTCAAAAAATCTTATCATGCACAAGTAACTCATTTTATCAGCTTGAAACATGTATTTTTTACCTTTGGACTTCTCTCTTCTCCACTATCTCAAGTTTTATAAGAACTAGCAATTTTGGCCTTTGTAAACTATGTTTTACATGAGTATGGTGAAGCCCTACTCATTTACATATCATGGATAAATAAAGACTACTAATTTTTACCTCTACCATGACTATTCATAGTGTGTTTTACATAGATGATTTATCTTACGTAGTGATGAATCTTATTTCCTTAGCATGTTATCTCATTCTTTCACCTATTTATAGTTGGAAAACTTCTTCTTATAGGTCATGTGAAGTGTTCTAGGAAGTGTCAAGGTTGAGTGAGTTATTATATTAACTATAGCCATTAAAGGCCTCTTTTTTATTCCTCCTATCCTAAACATTCATCCATAACCTCATAATGAAATATTTATGTGAGAAGATGCAGATTAGAGAAGTGTATGTTTGGTTAGTCCTTTGTTCTCATGTATAACATGTAGTTGGTTGGTAGTCATCAACTAATAGGGTGTATCACCTCCTTTAAGATAGTTTATTTTCAGTTTTCTCTCTCTCTTTACCTCACAATCATATTTATAATAGTTTTCTACAAGTGGTACATCAAGAGAGTTATCCCTCTCTAGAGATTCACCTCATTCTTAGGCTACCCACAGTCTAGAGGTGCTTCTATTGTTCCACTAGGATGAGGAGAGTTGAGAAATCTCCTCAAAGGGTGAAAATTTAAGTGAAAATATAAATTATGATTCTTAGTGATCTTGCTTCTAAACTAGGGTTTGACTATGAGAAAATAATTTTTAGAAATAAATTTGTAAAACTAGAAATGGTGATTGCACAAAATATTTATATTGGATTTTAATTATTTCTTTGAATAAACATAATATAAAAATAAATATTTTTAAATTTATTTGATCACAAAATCATGAAAATGTGAAACCAAAGGGAATATTAATAATTTTTCATATAATGAACAAAATTCTTTATTTTTAATCAAACAATCTATTAAAAAGGAAAAATAATACCACAAATGAAATTTTGTGACTAAAATAATAATGGAAACATTAAAAAATTTGATAGATAGCCTTGTATACATAAATATAACATAGACAAGAAAGGCAAAACATCAATTTATTCTCATTCTCCATGTTACAACATGTAGATAATTTATTCAAAATGTATAATAATTTCTCTAATAGTAAAAAGATAAATGGGCTATTGCACAGTACCCATATTTATACAAAATACTCTCTTGGAAGATATGTAGTTATCAAAAAGTATACACCAAGTTAAAGAGAAAACAAAATATTAAAACCTCATGTAAAGGTGCATGATCTTCAGCTTGAATGGCATCTTTGGCAACGTGAATGGATGGAAAAGGGAGAATGAAATTGTTGGGTGTTCCAAAACTACTTGAGGTATAGAGGAAACTTGTAGAATCTTCATGCAACATCCTCATGATCTTTAACTGAGATTTTTTTATCCTCTTCATGCATTAAGGCAAAAAAATTAAATCATACTCAAAATAATAGATGTATTTTAGATATCTTAGATTATTTTTTCAAAACCTAACTTGTATTTTTTTGGCCCCAAATTTTGGTTAAGTATTGTCCATTTTGGCATTAAACTAGCATGACATAAAAGAACCATGGCATGGAACTTGATAGGTGCAAAAGTATTAAGGAATGGAACCAATATGGTGAAAAAGGATAATGATGGGAAAGGATCAATGTGAGATAACCTATTCAGAGGAGAATGGGTCTTGAGGAAGTTGAGAACATAGGATTCAAAATGAAAGTGAAATACTAGGAAAGCATGTGAGAAGCATGAGAAGTTATGAAATAATTCATACAAGTCACCTAAACCTTATTCATAGGAAGTGTTACACCAAAACACAAAGAGAGGAACACTTGGTAGAAAATATGTATCATAGATCAAGGATATAGGGGGCACAGAGGCCCAGTTATTTAGGAAGAATTAGTTGATTAAGTGGCATGACTCAATTTTTTGAGAGTTGTTTGATTATTTACTCTGGTCACTAATGTTTTAAATACTTGGTCAAGGATAAGTAAGTATAAATACCCTTTTTTTAATCACTATGATGATGTAAGTTTACCTCTTTGATGTTTAAGCATAATATATGAAGTAGCTAGTTTTATCAAACTTTTTGTATTTATAATGAATGGTGTCATGTGAGTTAAGTAGAGTGATTAGACTTAATATGGGTTTTATCTATATTTTATTTTATAAGAATTAGCTTTGAGCTACAAATGAAACTAATCTACATAATTATAGTAATCAATATTAGAACTCAAAGGATTGAAATAGTCTATATCTGCTTATATAGGGTAACTAATTAAAAGCATATATAACATCAACAATGTGGCTAAATACTATTGTGTAATAAAAACCTATGAGAACTAGTACCAAAATGTGTGATTTGGGTGAGAATTTAAGAATTAAATCTTATGTGAAAGGGCCAATGCACTATCTCATTGGAGTAGAATTTAGTGTCAGAGATGTATTTACCAAAGAAACCTAGAGTTGTTATTCCTTTGGACTAAATATAGGGCCCCCCTTATATATAACTCATCAATGTGGAAGAACACATTGACCACATCTAAAATGTCACTACCAAAGATGATGAGAAAATATATCTAACTTTTGATGGTATTCTCAGATGGTTAGATACATAGTCCCTCTCTGACACTACAAACAATGCTTGTAATTGTTGGGAACATAGCAACTATGACCTCATTAGCCGAGTGTGTAGTATAATTGGAATTTAGGAAACCATTATATGCAAGTTTTATAAATTTCACATGTTTTTTCACATTTTCACCATTCAAGATATCAAGGGGACCCATCATAGAAGCACCACTTGAAAGACTTGATGAGGTTCCATGCTTCCATGGAAAAATAGAGCTACATGACTTCATATAGTGTATTGAAGAATTGTATGACATCAAAAGTGAACGTATGAGGTCATTGGTTCATCTCTTAGATGGTATAGTTTCATGGTGGTGGTGCACCCATCATGAGTGACTTTATTATTGGGACCAAGTACACTCTAATTTTTATCACTAGTTATACCATGATAATAAGATCAGGGTATCAATCAATTAAAGTGGAATACAAACACCAGAACCTCATATTAAAACTTGGGAAACAATATGGAGGGATGAATCAACATACCTACTATAGTAATTGTGGGTACATGTATTTTATGGAACTTTATGTAACTTGGAAAGAGCATGGTATGTTCATGAAGAATGACACATGGGAACCTAATTTTAGCATATCTTAAAAGAAAACATGAAATTGGCTCTATCTTTTTCTTCTCCAAGAATGTATTTGTACCTCACCCTCCAAGCTATACACAAATCAATTTTTGATGACTCAAGTCCTATTTAAGATCATCTATAAAATATTCATCATGTTCCTAAATAACCTCTACATATATTCAATTGAATATCAACACAAGTTTCCATGCTAGGACTAGTCCTTGATTAAGACCAATGATAACAAATACATCTGGGTAAATATAATCTCATGTTTCACTTATAAGAATGTGAAGGGTCTAAACCAAATGACCCTTTGATAACCCATTTATATGTACCTATGAGTTATGGTACAAGAATTTTTTATGATACAAATGCTAATCTAGACAACCCTTATAATGGACCCATTTAAACTATTTAGTGCAACATCAACAAGAGTAAGAACCAAAGATGGTTATAGTAGGAAATTACTGGACTAAAATTGAGATTTTAAAAATATTTGAGTTGTTAAAGGAATATTAAGATATCTTTCCAAGAGATTATAGTGAAATGAAGGGATTCCACCCATCTTTGGGAAGGATGCATATCAAGTTCATTGATGATGTTAGACTAATGAAAAAGAATCTATATATAATGAATCTCAATCTAAGAGTGCATGTCAAAGAGGAAATTGATAGTTTGTTTCATACTGGAGTAATCACCCCCATTGATGAATCTAAATGGGTTAGTCTAATGGTGATTAGTATAAAAAATATAGACACATCCAAATTTGTGTGGACTATCAAATACTTAATACATCCTATGTTAGTCACCCTTTCCCAACACCTTTCACAAAGGAAATATTTGAAGGTGTTGTTAGATGTGAGATATATACCGTCATAGATAGGTACTTGGGATACCATCAGGTAAAGATTGCTTGAAGAAGATCAACTAAAGATAACATTTTCCACTAAATGAGGATCCTTCACATATACTATCATGCCCTCAAGACTAAAGAATGACCCAGTAGTGTTCTCATGAATAATAGTTGAATCCTTTAAAGACTTCATCCAAAAGTTCCTTCAAGTTTATTTGGATGACTGGATAGTTTATGGTTTGGTCAAGGAAAATTATTCTAACCTGAGGCTTATACTTGAGTGTTGTTAGGTCTTAAAAATATCATTGAACTTAAAGAAGTTCCTATTTTCTACACCTTTTTGTGTGTTTTTAGTACATATTATTTTTAAGGAAAGACTTCTTGTAGACCTAGTGAAGGTTTCTATTATTCTTTGCCTTCTATTGCCCAAGACTTAGTGTGAAGTGCACCTTTTTGGGCCATATTGATTATTATAGAAAGTTCATTTATGGTTATGTAAATATTTCCACACTCTAGAGGAACTTCTAAAGAATAATGAGTATTTAATATGGACTTTATATTATAAAGAGGATTTTGAAACACTAAAAGAAAAGTTGGTCACTACTCCTATCCTCCAGTTTCATGATTAGACATAACCATTCCATGTCCATGTTGATGCATCTAACATGGACATTAGTGAAATCCTTACATAACTAGGTAAAAGTCACTTGGATCATCCAATCTAATTTTCCATTAGGAAGCTCACACCATCTGAAATAAACTATACCACTATGGAGCATGAAGCATTATCAATGGTTTACGCTTTGTATAAATTTATACAATGCTTATTAGCCACTCTTTTTTTCTATACATATAATGAGGCTTTGAAGTACATTGTTAATAAACTCATACTACATGGATGAATCCATTGCTAGATTGTGTTATTCAAAGATTTATAATTTTTCATTTGTTTAAACTTGGGAAAGGCAATTATGAACCTGAACACCTCTCCTAGATCAATAATGGTTAACCACTACATGCCATATAAGATGATCTACTTGATGTATAGCTCTTCTATGTTACATGGGTCCTTGAAGAGTTGGAATAAATTACAACATTCTTGACCACTATCTTTGTGCCTAACTATATCACCTCACAAAAAAAAGCAACTCAAGGTTCGTGCCACACCCTTTCAAATTATAGGAGGTAATATTTAAAAAATGGGCCATGAAAAAGTTCTTCGATGTTGTGTAATGAAACATGAGTGACCAGAGGTACTTTGAAAATTTTATAGGGGTATTATAGGAGGAAACTGTGTTAGAGAGGCTACCACATGAAAGTTTTTACTAGCTAGATTATTGTGGCCAACACCTTTCTAATATGCTAAAGCATATGTTATACAACATGACATATGTCAGTACATAGGCAATCCTAACCAAAGGGATCTATGACCGATTACTTCTCAAGAACCCTTTGAGAAGTGGGCTATTGATTTTATTGGCCCCATCACTCCAACAAGATGATGAATAGGTTATTGACACATCATTACAATAACTAACTACCTTATGTACTAGGCTAAAGATGATTGATAAAGGATTATACTGCTACTACTACTACATGGTTCATCTAGGAGAATATCATAACTTGATTTGGATGTACATTGAGTTTCACTAGTGATCATAGAACCCACTTTTTGAATGAAACAATTTGCATCTTTCTAGATGAGTTCATGATCACACACCACAAAACAACACCATATTATCTACAAGATAATGAAATTATTGAGGCTTTCAACAAGATCATAGGTACCACACTAACAAAGATTTATAACATTGGCTGAACTAATTAGGATGATAGGGTGTCTATAGTAATATGGGCTTATTTCACAACCTAAAAGCACCTAAATAAACGAGCACCATTTAATATGGTATATGGCAAAGAGGCTATCATATCGATGGAGTTTTTGGTACCATCTTTGTGTATAGAGTGAGTAGTACAATTATATGAAGAGTCATCCTAGAAATTGCACCTAAACACTTTACTACAACTAGATGAATCTCATTTACTTGTTCATTAGAGTTAAGATGTGGAAAAGTGTAAGCAAAAGGCATGGCATGATTGCCATATAAAGAGAAAATCATTTTCTGTAGGAGTTAAGGTCTTTTTATATGATTTCAAGTTTGCACACCACCCTTAAAAGCTTCAAATCAACTAGGATGGCCCTTTTATAATTCATATAATGTGACCTATTGGATCATATCAATTACAAAGGATGGATGGCCAGTTCTTTCCTAGGCACTATAATAGAAGCCAACTCTAGTCATATTTCACTTTTGAATAGCTAAAGTATTATAATCAATAAGGCTTGTTGCATTAGTTCAAGATTTCCTATTTTCAATCAAATCACTACCTTTATTACATGTAACTTCTCTTTATGTAATTTACATTAAAAATTTTAGTTGTATTTTCATGGAGGACCATTTGACTCATTTTAGTGTGGGGTAAAAAGTCATGTTCAGTAATTATAGCACACAAGTTACCTAGAAGCATAGCGTTGGATAGGCATGCAAGGTACATGGGCATATAAGGCTCTTAGGGCATGAAAATGTTAATTTTAAGCCTCATAAAAGAGCAATTTGAATTCAAATACTCCAAGATCAATAATCAACATTCAATCATACCATGAAGATCAAATAACAAGTGGGTGAGGACAATGTCAATGGGTCCCAAAGATATAATAGATCATGTTTAATTGTGTATAGAATACCAATGGTGAGCATTAAGTTAAAATTCAAAGGATCCTATAATTAAATGCAATAATGACAAGTAGTGTGATCTTTGGATCAAAATCCAAATCTAATGACATGCAAATGATCTTGAGTTAGTAGGTCTAGGTAGATCTATGACTCAAATTAACTCATATAAAATAGATCCATTGCTGAGCTCAAGGTTAAAATGTTAATGAATCTTTACAACAAGTGTCATTTGGAAGTAGATCAATGGTCCATGTTTGATCTTGCAGAATCAAATCCAATAGTGAATGTTTGAGCATGGGACATAGATATCATCTACTTTGAATAAAGGCATGAGATGGGATGTGCCATTAATATGGAAAAAAATAGTCATAGAAAGGAATGGCCAATGGTGTGATGTGATAAATAATATTAAATGAATTAATTGAAAAAAGAGAGGATCTAAACATGACAACCATTAAGGATATACATTAATGACACAAAGTGATGGGTGATGGGAAAGTGTTAAATGATGGATAACCCCACCTTAATCTTATAAATAGGCAAGTTAAACTATTTTTACACTTCACCTTTGTGATTACTTTGAGATTAACAGAGCCAAAGGATAAGCAATTACCAGAGCTAATTCAAGTGAATCTAGAGCTGAAAAAAGCAAATTCATTTCCATATAAACCTACATAGGGAATTAAAAAGTTGAGGATAGGTATTAAAAGTCTATTTTCATGAGAGAAATATAAGGAAGTACTAAATATTGTAGGTTTTAGGTATGCCATTAGAGGATACTCAATCTCCAAAAGCTAAAGTAGTCAGCCATTGGAAACATTGGAAGGTCATGCTTCAAACTTTGGTCACCTCAAAGGGTAATACAACTTAAGAAAAAGGCCCAAACGATTGAATCACTACCTATGATATCAAAAAATATATGAGGTAAGTGGAAGAGACTAGGTTTTAATTAGGGATGAAACACTATAAAAGAAAGTTTAGCTTGCAAAATAAGAGGAAGAAAGCATGAATTAAAAAGAAAATAATGTTCAATATTCCTTGACATAGAAGGCCCAAATGTCCTTGCCCCCATCTCTATTGCTAGAATAGATGAAATATCTAGAATTAGTGTTACACACAAATAACTAGGTCTCCAAGGTTTCTATTTGTATTATCTTCAACAATAATCATCAATAACTTGGAAACAAGGTTGAGCTTTAAAATGACTATCATGTCAAGTGCCAAAACACCAAAAATTAAGTGGTGTTTTATCTTAAGATAATTAACCAATTGGATGTTGTATGTATATTCCAGCTATTAAATATACAATATTTTGGAAAACCCATAGAGTTGGTCCAATTTATTCTCTCATGAATCCATGAGGATTACAACTAATTTTCTAGGTACAATATGAAGATCATGTCCAAAAGGATCAATAATGTCATGGGATTGTAGTGTTTAGGGTTGAGCATGACTAATGACTTGGTAAACATTGAGGAGGTTCAAAATACCACCATAAATATCATGTATCAGAAGTAGGGCCATGACATGCATATCAAAAACCAATAGGATTTATCACTCGAGGTTGTAGGATGAATCATTATGACTAAGATCAGTGGGACCGATTAATGGAAAGAGTTTGCCATGGTGCACCTATATATTTCCCACCAAGTCACTCAAGGACTTAAATTAAATTTAGATATGTATTTTACCTATATGATTATTTAAGATATAAATAAGACCCATCAAGTGCCTAATTATAGGTTCTCATGGGGGTGTTTTTTCTATTAATGGTTTTTTATGAGATTAATAGACTAGACTATAGTTTAGGACTGGTAAAGTGGGTATACCCTCCCATGCATAAGTCCCCTATTAAATTTTACATGGTGTTTAATTATCCTTAACACATTACCCCTTCATATAAGATCAAGATGAGGTACTAGTTTAATGGGATGAAGGCAAAATTTAGGAATGATTGGTGCATCCTAAAAGACTTTCCCCCTTTAGCTATTGAGAAAGAATAGTTTTCCATGAAACAAAACTTCTCCATTTCATGCATTAAAATGAATGATTATAGAGAAATCCATGCATGGTTCAAGTTACCATATGTCTTCTTAATGTGTTACTTCATAGACTCTATGAACTAGATTTGTGATGCATGGCCCATTGTCCTAGAGGTTAAGAAAATAGACTTGGAGATTCACACCCTCCAAAAAATGTTTGTTTATATAAGTAAGAAGGCCTATACAAAAAATGATATGCACTTGATTGACATCAAGGTTAGGTAGACAATGGTGGGAGAACAAGTTCACAACTTGTTCTACATGATACACCCCTGAAAGGATCTAAAGGATGAGGACCCTAAGGAGAATCTTCCATTAGTGCCACCATTGAAGAAGAAGTGGCCAGAGTCTAGTGCTATCACAAGTGGATAGTAGGCTCCATATAAGAGGTAAAAGATAACCTAGGCACCTCCATTATGCCCATATCTACTGTACTCCTCTTCACTTCTACCATTCCCATCTCTATCATGCCCTTCTCCACCTCCACCATGTTCATCTCTACCATTCCCCTCTCCACCTCCACCACACCCCTCTCCATCACCTCACCCTTCTCTATCCCCACCTCATCCTTCTCCTTCAACTCTACCATCTTCCCCCTCATGCCCTTCCCAACTATACCCTTATCCACCGCACTCTTCTTCTCCCTAACCTTCTCCTCTACTTTTACCTCTACCTTCTCTACTTCCACCTCCACCTTCTCTGCCACCTCCACCATCTCCCTCTAAAGTAACTCCACCACCATCTCCCCTAAGGTCTTATACTTTAGGGACTACACATCAATAATCCATAAGGCCAGTGCCCTAATAGGATGTTCTTGAAGTATGGGTTCACAACTTGGATTATGACTTAAATAAAACTTTATCCTTAGTGTAGGAGGAAGGTGCCTCTAATGAATCACTACTTGATGCAGAACCACTCTATGGTGAAGACGAGGATGGTGAGAAAGAAGAAAGGAGTGAAAGGATCAGTGGTAGCATCCTCGTAGCTATGAATGTAGAGGCCACATTAGAGAATGACCCTAGTAAGGGTAAAGAACCAACCATATCCATGAACGATCCTAGTGATGATGTATCTTTCAATCCATGTGTGCATTATTAGTTTGGTATCCCTAGTAGGATGCTCTATCTATGGCCATAATTCATTTCTAAGGATGCAACCTTAGAAATAAGGAAGTAATAATCCTTTCTTCTAGACATGTATAATGAGGAGTAAGAGTTTGAGCTTCCTCATAGTAGCATTTCTTTGGGACCAGATGCTCCTACCCTACCTAAGATATAATGAGTATATCCTCCAAACATGACCCCTTAAAGTGAGTGTGAAATTTTAAAGATGGCATTAGAAGTCATGTACCAAAATATTTTTTCAAATTTTGATGTATGCACTACTGAGATAAAACATGACAAAATTGTGGGTATATATAATAAAGAGGTTGTTATTAAATAAGCACTCATCAAGGAAGTGGGTACTCTAAAACAATAGATTTAGGAGGCTACAAAGTCAAACGTGAGAGATTTGAACCATTGTAAAGCAATTTTTCAATAGGAATTGGTGATAGAAGATATCATACCTCTTGATGAGGATGATATATGCAAGCTAGAGACCTTGGTGAACCTTATACTAAAGTAATGTAAAGAGTATCATATACCAAAAGATGAGGGACCAGAGCTAGAAAAATAGTTCACCATGGTAGTTGAAGTCTATAAGCATAACTTAGAGAGGATTGGGTAATTTATCCCCATTTTGGATGGAATTTTTGTATATATTGCATGCTAGAATCAAATCTTGGAGGCCCAAATCCAAGATAAAGAATCTTAGAGGCAATAATTGGATGATGTTATATTCCTAATAAAGGACCGCATAGAACACACAAAAGCATTAAGGGATGTGCAGATGATGGAGGATATAATAAATAAAAATCATCAAAAAATGAATACAAGTTTTACATCCCTCTGAGGATAGGTTGAAAAAAAGGTTTCAACACTTGAAAATGTCTAAAAGGATGATATCATGTCCTTGGATGAACTGGTCAAGAAGGCTAATGAGACTTCCAACCAACCTAAGGAGATGAATAAATCAAAGGGGAATATCAAAGAAATAATTGCTAAGGTGCTTGAGGCATTGTCACATTTGGATAATTTGAAGAATGATATTGAGAAAATAGGACCCATGTTTTTTACAGAGGTCATTATCATAACATAGTCTGAGATGGAATAAGATCGAGTGTGGAGTAATGTTGGCCCCAAATTATGGCTAAATAATATCAATTTTGGAATGGAAGAACCATTTTATGAATCTTGATAGGTGTATAAATACTATGGCACAAAACTAATAGGGCATGAAAGGATAACGGTGGGAAAGGACTAATGTGAGAGGAACCAGTTAGAGGAGAATGAGTCATAAGGAACCCAATAACATAAGACTCAGAACAAAAGTAGAAGACTAGGGGATAATATGGGAAGTAAGATCAGCTATATAATGATTCATACATGTCACCTAGACCTTATTCATATGAATTTTTTCATTAGCCTACAAGGAGAGGAACACTTGGTAACAAAGATCTAGCATAGAGTAAAGATAGAGGGGGTGTATAAGCTTGGGTCTTTACAAAGAATTAGTTGATTGAGTACCACAAATCTCAATTTTATGAGAGTCTATTGATGATTTACTCTAGTAAATAATGTTTTAAATACTTGGTCATGGATAAATAATTAAAAATAACCCTATTGTAATCACTCTGATAATGTATGTTTACCTCTTTGATGTTTAAGCATAATATATGAAGTGGCTAGTTTTATCAAACTTCTTATGTTCATAATGAATGGTGTCATGTGAGTTAAGTAGAGTGATTATAATTAATATGTGTTTTATCTATATTTTATTTTTTAAGAATTAGATTTTAACTAGAAATGGAACTAATTTGTATAATTATAGTAATCAACCTTAGAACTCAAAGGATTGAAATAGTCTATCTTTGCTTATATAGGGTAACTAATTAAAATCATGTTTAACATCAAGAATATGGATATGTATTACTACACAAAAAAAACATATGGGAACTATTACTAAGCTATATGCTTTAAGTGAACACGTAATACTTAAATCTTGCATGAAAGGGCTAGTGCACTAGCTCATTTGGTTAGACTTCAGTGTCAGAGCTATATTTACCAAAGAAAACCCAAAAATTTTACAAATGGGACTTTTAAAAAATATTAAGTCATCCAATTTTGACAAAATTTTAAATTTAATTTACATGAGGTTTTGAAATTTAAATAGCTTAGACTTTGTCAAAAAGGAAAGTGAAATTTACAAGTTTGCTTTTCACAACTTTTCAACTTGTTATAAAGATATGTGGAAACTAAAAGTGGCTCTTTCTAAAAAATAGCTGACAAAATGATAGTTATAATTTGAACCATGTAACTTTACAATATTTTTTACAACAAAGAAATATAATATATACAATGTATTTGATTGAGATAATTGATCTACAACCATAACCTCTGAAGACTCTTTGTCCTTCTTTTTCTTGATTCTTCTCAATATATGCATCAAAGCTTTTGAATATCTCTAGGGTAAAATTTTAATCAAGACAAAATGAGTATATAGGTTGTTTATTTCAAATTCTACAATCATGTCAGAGAGTTCCCTTTGTGCAACCCTATATATTTGAGTATCTTTGCCCATTTTATTTAGTGTATTATGATACCTAATAAAATGGTGGATAGATTTCAAGCTGAATGTTGTGTCTCATGTTTACTCTCTCTCAAAAATTCCTTTGAACTTTTTTTTAACTTCCTACACTAAAAATATTTGTTCTTGATGATCTATTTCTTCAATTGACAATTTATTAAGTAGATATTCAATATCAAAGATTGTATTTATGACCTTCTCATGTGTAGCCTTAGCTTTATTAATACTCTCTATGAGTATTCTTATTCTAAAGTTGGCTACCTTGTCCAATTCTTCATGATCTAAATAATTTATTAATATCATTTATGTAATAAGGGTGTCAATTTAAATCATGTTAATAATTTGTAAATTTGGGTATAATAAGCTCAACCTTTATATCTCTTATTGATAGTTGTTTATTGATGTTTTTAAGGTTTCCCAACCATCTTTTAGAGATTTTTTGTAGTCCGTTGATAATTCAATATCTCTATTTACCTTTCAAATGAGATCCTCTACCTAGTCCTTTATATCCCTTCTATAGTTACCAACCTCTATAACTACATCAAGTATTTCTTTGTCAAAGATCTGAGTAATAAACTATGTTGGTTGGGCAATGGGCTCAATGAACTTCTCTGGTGTTGTCATAAATTATTCAACCTTACTATTTAATTTTTACTTAGTGACGTCATCACTATCTATTTTATCAAAAAGATAGTTAATTATTTATTTAACATCATGTTTCAATCCCTTTTTTGTAGGGTAACCAAGGTGAACTTTTGATATTTACTGATTCCCCACAACTAGATATTCTTTTTGTTTGTCTAGTGGGGGTACTTTAATCTCTATGTACTTATCCCCTACTAAATCATATATTATTATTGATATGGCTATAGGAGATACCTTTGATATCTTTTATTCCTCTATAAGGCCAAAATTAAGTGTGGTAGGGGACACCATCTTCTTTCATTTATTTTCCACTAATTCTATTATCCAACTTGGAGTGGCATCTTATTATTTTGACACTACCAACTTCAATCTATAGTTGAAGTTACTACACTGGTGTTTACAGTGATGAGTGCTATATATTTTGTTGATATGGCCACTAAGTCTTTGGTTGATGTTTTGGAAAACTCTTCCCTATATGTGGGTTGAGTATCCATAGTTATATCAATGATTTTGTCTATATCTACCTCCTTTGTGGGGGATAGGGTTATTGTCAAAATGTAATAAATGGGTGTACTATAAATAGATGTACCTACTAAGGTTGTGGGAGATGGAAGTGAAACTAGTGGAAGGGTAGGCACAAGGAGTTGAAAAAGGGGAACTTGTGGGAATGTGGAATCTAGAGCTTAGAATGAATCAATCAAAGTTATTGGGAGACTTAGGGTTAATGAAATGGTAAAGGTGATAGGAGATGAAAATGAATCATTAGTTATCCCAATGGTTGGGATGGATAGAGGGATTGTAGTTAGGATGATTGAATCTATAACTATATATTTTTGTGTGGTATTAGTGATTAATGGTGTGATGATGGTGATTAGGGATGAGATTGAAGGAATTATGAAAGAGGGGATTGAATTTATAGAAGAGGGAGGAATAGTGGAAGAAGGAAGTGGAAGTTAAACCTAAGTATCCAATTATGTTAATTAAACTATCAACAATGGAGTTATTGGCATAGGTGAGCTAGTGGGAATGAAGGGGGTAAGTGCCTGAGGTGATGGTCGAGTGGAGATAAGGAGAGGAGGTATTAAATTTAGTGGAATGATATAGATAAGAGGGAATTTTTTTTGTGTTTCAATAACATTTATATATTCAAATGAAATTAATATTGGTTGATCGGTTACTACTCCTTAGCCACTAGATTGCCCTCTTTTAGCCTTTTTATTTTATTTTCTCTTATGAGATACCACTAGAATTTTTGCCTATTCTACTATGGTTCCACTATTATAACCTTCTACTATTGGTGGCACTCCATACTCTTTAATTTCTCTTAACTTATCACTAATGCTCATAATTTCCTTTGTCACCTTGAACCCTTTTCTTCTAAGTTGGTTGGTTTTTCTATTTATTACATTGGTGGTCCTATCCATTAATGAGAAGGACTCAAAGATGGACCACCTAATTGATGGAAGTGGTTGAACAATGATATTTTTATCATAAGAGACCTTGTCTATTAGAGATTCATCATCTGACAAGTCCTTGAGGACTAGTACCATGTTAAAAGCCTTGATCTAATCTAGGGTCATCCTAGAATAATCTTTCATTCTCACTTCTTCTTCATCATGTATGTACTCCTAGTAGTATTCATAATAAGGAACATGGGAATATGTTGTAATCTATAATATACTAGTAACACTACCATTCACATCATGAAATGGCCTTACCTCAAGATCTCTCAAGTTCATTTGAGTCATTTTAATATTGACACACTTGGATTTAGATAAGGAAGGGAGTGTACACCTCCATATACTAATGGGGAAATGGATTCCTACCTTATATTTTATTGATAACAATTTATGAGTCTCTACAAACTACCTCATAAGTTTTAATAAATCCCATTTATCACATAAATACCTTGAGAGGGTGTGAGGATAACCACTAAATCCTCCTATTATGATGCATGAGTATATGGGGAATTTAATTAAATAGGATCCTCAATTTGTGATCTCAAAATCAACAACATCAGAGAATCTCTTATTTTTTAATCTTTGTCAAACATGACTTTGATGTAGTATATGAATGCATCATTTAACCTTATAAAATGTTGCCTAATTACCTCAAGGGTGAGGTCAAGGTAATAATTTAAGACATTATTAACCTAGTCAACTACTATATTCAATCCTAGGAAGGCCCTTCACTTTGTTTATATGTAGACTAGATATTAATTCATGTAGAACTTCCCTGTATTCTGCACTTCTATCAATTATTTGTGGATGGATTCACTTATAAACTATGTAGGAGTATGATCAAATCACCCACTTCATCCTTAAAGTCCATCCTTGTTAGTGTTCTGGGCAGTCTTGTAAAGGTAAGCCTAGAGGATTTGAGACATTATTTATTAAGTACCCTTAGATATATAATTTTATTGTCTTGATAACACTTATTATATGATTTAGGAGTTATATCAAGATAACTCTCATATTCTAGGATCAGGAACACTGAGTCTATGAAGTCAAGGTCCAAGTTCAAAATCCTTTCCCCCTTGTTTAATACTTCTATGTTCTCAGCATCATAATATTTTTCCAATGTTAGAATATATTTAGGGATCTACACTAATAAGGGGAAGGCTATTTTTTGGAGCAATCCATAATTTTAAATGTTGTAAATCCAATCATTTTTGAATTCATCATTAACCCTAATCCAAAAATTACCTAGGTCTTATGTGACCTATGTCTATGTCCATGATTTATTATTGTTTGACTCTAAATTGAGTGGGCTACCAATTCCCTTGTATTTGAATTTCATTTCTTTTCTAGACATGGATTTTAGAGAATCTAATGTGAAAAAACCAACTTCATAATTATTGGGTTTCAAGGTTATAAAACATAGGTAAAAGTTTTATTAGACTTTGAAGTTTCTTTTGTAGGGAAAATGTTTGACATGGATTATGGTTGACAAATAAACTTTTAATGTGCAATGAGAACTTCGGTGGGATTTGGAGTTGAAAAATTCACTAGGAAAATCTATAGAGTTTTGGGTTAGAAATTCATATGTAAACTCTATAGGTTTTGCAATTATGGTGGTAGGTGAAATGTCTACAGGGATTGTGCAATGAGTTTTCAAGGGAATATTCAATTTGTTTTGTAAAATCAGAAAAAGGTTTTTCTAATGGTGGGAAAATGGAAGTAACTCAAGAAGGTGGACAAACTTTTGAGACAAAATGAAATTAATCTCAAAGAATAAATATGAGAAACACAAGCAAAATGCAAACCCTAACATTTTGTATAGAAAATGGAAACTAATATTTTTTTCAAAAAGATAGATATTTTTTTGGTAAAATTCATGGAATGAACATATGAATAATATTTTCTATGAGAGGGAAATGCAAGTCATGGTTCATGGCTATGTGAATGAGGTGCGGTGTTTCTTGGCATTATTTTAGGGTCATGGTTTAGCTTCATAAATCTCTAATCTCTTTACTCACAAATTTAATAATGATTTTTAATAACCCTAATTTCATCAATATAACATATACATTAATGCCCTTAGGTTGATAGTTGGAGTGAGGTTTAAAACTTTGTAGTCATGGAGAAATTTTTTAATTTTGTAAAATTATGATTTTCACTTTGACTTCTACTTTTTTCCAGGTAGATTAGTTCATTGAAAAATGGAAAGTGGAACTCAAGGCATAATTTTCAACTTTACAAGTTACAAATTACAACTAGAGTTTTTCCATAGGAAGGGTAATTGGTGGGGATTGGGACTCGAGTTTCAAGTTATAAATTTCAAATGGAGTTTTTATTTTTGATAAGAGTGATGCATGGGAATTGGAGGTTATAAATCAATTTGTAATTTTTAAATTTAAAAATGACATTTGAATCTCTATTTTCCATAAGGAAGGTGTTTGGCAGAAGGTGGAACTCAATTTGTAATTTGCAACTTTGCAAGTTGTAAATTGTGAGTAGGGTTCTAGTTTTTTATGTTAATGAGTTATATGTGAAGTATAAGTTGGGATAAAATTTTCAAGTTTGTAATTTAAAATTTTCATTCCAATCTCTAGTTTCTATTGGCTATGTATAAAGTGAGAAGTGAAGGTTTAGATGCAATATACAATTTTGAAAGTTACAAATTGTACTAAATCTCTAGTTTATATGAGACTTTGGGAAAAGAGTGTCATGGGTCATTTTAAGGCCTTTTTCCAAAACATTAATGGGTCTCCCTTAGGGTACTATATATTTTTATGTTATGGGGACAAAAATATCAACACTAACTTTGTTCCTCCTTTGTAAGAGTAGATAGATATGCATTTTCACTTCTCTTCCATGCATTAGGATTATGTGTACATTAATGTGAGTATATGTCTTCTATGCATGTTTACTTTTATTTTTTATAACCCCCACTTTTTTTCACAAGATTCTGTGAGCACTAGATTATCTTTATTATTTACTTGTTACTACTATAGTGAATATGAAAATATAGGACCTAATTAGGGTTATTGTGTACTTTTATTTGACTCAAGGATTTGGAACCCTCCCTAGTGATATTATTGTGGTAATATATCACTTTTATAAGTCTATTGGATCCATATTAGTTAGGAACATGATTATATAATGTATCCATAATTGGAAGTGTAAGTAGGATCTATCTTCTCTAAGCTAAGATTAATTTGTAAGATCTATCTTCGCCGATCCTCAATCTCTCCCTTGGTCAAGGTTCTTTGTAATATGTTGTTATGGTATGTAATTATGACAAAGATAAATCATATCTAGGCTACACAACCTATCAATGCATCCAAAAGGCTTATCCACAAGACAAGATCTATATATCTAAATAAAGTATGAAACCTTTAGCTTACTCTTCAAGTATAATGGTGAATAAGAAGATGAACAATATATATTACTTATTATTCTCTTCTCTTCTCTTAGAAATGGTGAAATAGTTATGTTTATATAGGTGGATCTAACCCTAAACCTTTCCAAATGTTTTGATAGGTCAACCTGGTAGACCTAGTATTATAATTGATAAAAAAATATACTAGATAATGAACTATGTCATACATGGCTAACTTAGTTATTTTTAATCTCTATCAATAACAATACAAGGTTAATGTAGCCAACATAGTCATGTAAATTTACAAAAAGGGTTTTAGTTTAGGGAAAGGGATAATGAAGGTGGAAAATGACTAGGGGAGGGTAAAAAATAGGAGACAAATATTATGGGAATGGTTTTTAGGAGACAAGTGTGTATATATCAAGTGGAAAAAGGGGAAAAAATCCTAAAAATAACCAACAGTCCACCCACCCCTTTCCTTGTGAAGCCCTTAGGGTTTGTACTCAGAAATATTGAGACTTGATGAGTTCTTGCAAGATAAAAAACATCAATAATTGATAAAAGTTTTAAAATATTGTGTCTATATAATTTCTATTTTAAAAATATTCCCACTTGAACCATTTTAAATCATAACACTATGAAAATTATGTTCATTAATATATGTTCGCTTGAATAATGCATAAAAATATAAATCATCATCAACTATCTCATTGTCATCGATGTGATCATGGGTAGACGAGGTGGAATATCACCAATTATACCAATTTTAATATCTATTGGATGATAATATGTCACCAGTGGAATATGCATGTTGTATGCATAATGAACCTATTAAGTTCCCTTAGTTTCTTTTGACTCATGTTTAGTAAAAGGATCACTAAAGATCATCATATTTTGGTTTCCATTATGTCACAGTCAAGATTCATCTATAGGAGTGCCTAAATTGATAATGTTATCATCTATGAGAACATCTATTTTATGTCTTAACCTAAAATAATTTTTTATTTAATTCCATGAAATTTTATGATACTTACCATATGAATTTTCATTTTAGTTTCATTATCTAGGTCTACATGGATAGAGATCTTATGGAGGAAGCAATGTGATAACATCACACTCAAGCACCTTCTATATAACACATAAATAGGTGATGGTAATAATTAAACTTCTTTTTTGATAGGGTTGTAAATTGTAATTATTTTATAATTTTGACATTACATTGAATTTAATCTTTTCCTCATTCTTTTTATCACTTGGTTTGACCTTGAAATTCATTTTTATTTGAAACTTTATTGTTGAAGTATTCCTAATAGTTGATATATACTTAAGTTTATTCAAATAAATTAGCTTGACTTATTTATCCCTAATTTATGCCATAACTAATCAAATGATTTGAATCTCACGAATATAATTTATCTGTGGAGTGATGTTAGAAAAAAATTGTATAGCTTTTGTAATTCATTGTCATCCATAACATTAGTCGTATTGACTAGCATGGTTTTATATCAAATTGAATGGTCACTTATAGGTTCATTGGATCCTTGATTTATCTTATAAATTTGTGAATAAGACAACTTCTCATAAATTATTATAGAAAATTCTACAATTAATTGGTCATCCAAGGGATTAAATTCTCTTACATATTAAAGAGGTAGATCATAAAACCATCTCAATGCATAATCTTTAAGACTTATTGGAAATAACGTAGTCAATAGTTTGTTTTTATATGCATATTCCAAAAAAGGTGCATGAAATGGTATAATATATTTCTTAGTATCACTTTTACCATCATATACTCTTAAGATCTATCATCTCTATATTTTTCATTACATTATTAATTCCTTATTTATTTAAATCTTGTTTCTCTTAATTTTTAGAATACTTAAGAGAATGGTTGTTCTTGGTATGTGATGACATTAAAACTAATCTTCACATTTAAGATATATTCATGGTTTGTTAGTTTATTTTATTTTACACTATTAATATTATAATTTCATGGTAGTTATGATTTATCCTTATTTATTATATATGAATCATCTCAATATGTTCCAACTCTAATAGGTGTGAATTGGGTATGAAATAAGTATTCTTCAAAAGTATTTAATTTTAAATTATTTAGATAATCATCTATCATATCTTCCATATTTATATTTTTTCATAATTATCATAATAGTTTGTAACCATGCCATCTTGATATTCTAAGCTTACTAGGAAAGGAAGATCAGGGTTGGGTTGTAGTTGTTTCAGATTAACTTATGGTTATTGTTGTATAGTTTCTTGTTGTGTTATAATTAGTTCCTTAATATTTTTTATACTTGATCCACCCAATTAATATGTGTGAATTTGAGTTATTTTAATAGTCTATGATGGGTAAATAATAGTATTATCTTTCATCTATGATTGTGATAGATCTTCATCAATATACTGGGGGAATTTGTAATATTAAAAAGGATCCTCATATGTTGGTTCTGAATAAGAATACCCTTCATTCATATATTTTATACATATGTGTAATATCAATGGTATTGATTGAATCTCATGAATCCATGGTCATCCTAAAATTAATTTATAATTTAACTAAGTAAGCATTACATGGAAAATACTACATACTAATTTTGGACCTAATATCACATCCAACGAGATGGTTTCAATTATTTTACATGGAGTATTATTGATTCCTTTTATACTCAAATATGATTTTTTAATGGTAGTCATGTTGATCCCCAATAATTATAATAAGGTAGTGTTATAAATATTCAATCCATAACCATTATTTATAATACACACTTGAACAAGATAAGTTGTACTATAACTTGAATCAATAATGTAAAATTATGATCTATCAAATTTTGTGTGGTTAAATATTATTAGTAAAAAATGATATCTTTGTTTTTATCCTTGAATATATTCATAAAGGTATAAAATGATTTATGTTATTTATCACTCGGTAAATTTGTATCTTGTAATACCTTTTATAATATATCTTTGTAAATCAATTAGATTTTAAATAACTCTAACATATAAATCTTGGCATGAGTATTCTTTAGTTAATTGATGATGTCATAATACTTAGGCTAGTTGGCTTGTCTTTTACAAGGTCTCAAAGGGATTTTATGTGGAATATGTTGACTAACTTAAATCTCCCACACATGATGGGGCACCCTACCTCATCTACTATTAACATGGACCATAGAATCTATTATAAGCCATGGGTGATTAATAAGAGTGGGATGGTAGATACTACAAGCTTAACTTCTTGGGGAAGGAGGAACAAAGTAAGATATGCATTTTATTTTTAATGTATTAGTACTAATAGGCATATAAGATTGGATATTACAACATCAGGGCTATATGAAGGCTTGAGATTATTCATTGATAACTTTAGCCTTATTATCTAAGTTAAGTTTCATCTTTGTTACCCATTTGATTACATAATTTATAAAAATAAAATACACTATCCATGTTTTAAAATATGAAAAGAGTAAATTTGTTACTTATGTTAATCAATAATGTTTTTTCAACATGGTCATGATTAATGTGTATTACTAGGGAAAAATTAAAAATCAGGTTTGAAAATAAAACCCTAAATCTAAAATATAAACCCCTAAATGAAAACCTAGTAATTTTCACTATTTAATATGTGTTCAAGTTCACCAATATATTTTACCCTAATTTTTATTAATAGGTGAGATTAAACTAATTAAGACATAACTTTGTAATGTAATTCAAATCAATATATATGTCATTGAAGCATACATCTAAATATAAAATATTGAGATTGATTATTTTTATTTAACAAGGGCATTTACTAAAGATATAAAGTAATAGGTCACAATGATTTACTTTTCCTAGTTGACTATCTGACTATGAGTGTATACAAGAAGTGACAATCACAGATAAACAAACATGTGGTTAATTTAATTATGACATTGATCCTTTTATTTGCATTGAGTTGGTTACATAGGATCAAGTTGGTATCATCATGTAATAGTAAACTATTTGTCAATATTGACCTATTTAAATTTAGGACACAATCACTATATGGTCATCTATGACTATATTTTCATGCTCTATATTTTCAATCGTAAACCTTGATAAAATGTGTATATCTAGAAATTATCATTGTTTACCTTGAACCCCTAGATGTGATTATGAAGGCTATAAACCTCTAAAAATTAGGAAGTTTAATGGGTTTAGCTGACCCAAAGCACCTTCATATAATGATTTAATGTTGCATATGCATCTAATATTTGAAGGAGGTAAAACAAGCCAAGCATAGTTATCCCACTGAATATGATTGTGTAATTTTTATCCTTTGGTATGTGTATGTAACTAATAACTGATCTTGTTACTTGAATTTTTTTTATTTTAATTATATTTTTATTTCTTCATAATTACCTTGTGACTACTCCTAGTTATAGGTTTGACAATTGGGAATAATAGGTCACATTTTTTCAATGTGAAATATTACATGGATGTATATAAGTGCCAATCTCTTTTTAATGAGATATTTATTTTTATATATTTATCCAATTAAAAAACTCCTTACACCACCAAAATTTTAATATTATGGGTGAATTTTATGGATGGGTATGATTTTATAAAATATTCATTTCTAGGATTGGTTTGGTTCTAACCAAACAGGTTAGTATTAACTAGTAATACTAACCAATCTAGAAAAACTAACTTGTGTAAAGTTAGACTAAACTAAGAATCTAGAGATGTTTGTATGGGACATTTAATAGGTTTGAAATTGAAATCGAGATTATTTTATGTGAATATCTGTAGAATTGAATTATTGAATCATAAAATATAATAAGTGTTTGAGAGGATGGTAGATTAGGAATTTGTTTGTGTGTTAAAGTCATGGGTTGTAAATTTTTGTCAGTTTGCCATTGTCAAGTACCAAAGACTAGATTTTATTATCTAGAACCATAAGGAAGATCTTATATATGTTTTCAAGTATAAATAACTATTCACTCATTTTTATATCTCTTAAAACACACCATTAGAATTTACTTACTCCATCTACCACTTTAGACCACTTTTCTTTTTGTTGCTTACATCTCTTAGACATTATAGGAACTCCAAACACCTCATGTTTTCCCTTATGAATACAATGGTAGTTTCAAATACTGATTATTTTGTTTAGTTTAAATTTTATCTTTTATCTTTTGCATTATTTTCATATTCCATGTATCTTAGGCTCTTTATGCACCTCATGATGGATGTGATGAGCTTATACAATCCACCTACTTCACTTATTTAACTAAACGTATTTTATTTAGGGTTATTATAAACTCTACATACTTCCTGAATATCATGCATAAATAGCACCTTGGTAACCTTGTGTATTCTATATCTAAATGGTACTCTAAACACTTCTTAAATTTTACATATTATAAGTACTTTTAAAATATCCTCTGGTGCATGAACTAAGGAAAAGTTTCAAAGTTATTTTTGAGGTAAAATACAAATTTTTTATATTAAACATTTTTAATCGAGAAAATAAATGGGAAAATGTTTAATTATTGGAAAAAAATGCTAGACATTATAGAATTTTTTTTTGGCTACAACATGTCTCAAAAAAATTTATGTGGAAATGGAATGCCCTCTAGTTTAGATATAGTTTTTACCTATTAATGAATAATACATTTAAGCATAAGGTTCTTACAAAGGTGCATACATATCTAGTAGGAGGAATTCAATATGAATGTTTTAAATGTATTGAGGGAGTTAAATTTAGCTATAAATTAATCTAAATTTGATTTTTTATGTCATCCAATATGTTTTATAATTACTAGTTGTTAATCTAGTGGTGTCATAAGTGTGATTGATGATGAAATATGCATTGAATAACTCCAAATTAAAAAGTAAATATTTTTGGTTTAAATTTTGTGAATACTAAAAATAAAAATTATATATAATAATATTCAACACAAATTTTCTAAAGTAATTATTATGACACACTTGTGTATAATTTATTATTAAGAAGAAAGGAAAAAACTAGTTAATTACAATATAACTTGCATGATAAGAAAGCGTAAAGTGAAATATATATATATATATATATATATATATAATTGAAAAATAATTAATCTATAATTATACTTATAAAATTATACTCTAATATGATTTAAATTATGATAAAATAAATAAGGTTGACTTATATTCAAGACAGGGTCAACATACAAGAAGCCTTACTCAAATAGTCATCAAATCATGCAACCTACTCAAATATGGATTCCAAAAATTCATATAAGAAATTAATTGACTTAAATAAAATTTAATTATATTTAAATATCACTAAAAATTATTACCCACCTATAGGGAAATCATTTGATTACTCAGATAATGAACTAAACTTAACTAGCAATTCCAACTATTTTTTAAGAAATTCCTAAAAATTGTCCAATATTGATGAAACAAATAATTTAGTAAATAAATGAATTAAATAATATTACTAAACACACAAAAAATAAAATAAAATAAATATAACACTAATAAACAAGTTATAAAATTGGCAACATACTCAACATCCCCCCTTATAAAGAGGAGAGATGCATATCATCTCCTTAAGTCATACATGAATTTGTTTGTGTAATCCCTTGGTGATAATATCAATAAGTTCATGTTAATTTATCACATACTCAATTAATACAATTTTTCATCAATCAATTATTTAAAAAAAAATTGTTTGAGTTCAATATGTTTGGTTCTGTCATGGAAAATTGGATTTTTGGACAATTATATGCCCCATTGTTATCGTAAAAAATGTGTTGACTTAATTCAAGCCTCTATAAAATTATATAAGATTATTATCATCCATAATCCTTTGTGAAATATAATTTAAAGGTTGTATATTCAGTTTTAGTAGAGTATAATGTATCTTTAGCTTATTTCTTTGAAGACCATGAAACCAACCCACTTCCTAGTTTAAGTCAAAAACTTGAAGTTGACTTTCTGTCATCAAGAGATCCACCCCAATATAAATTTATGTATTCAATTAGACATAATGAACTTCTAAAAATGCTGAAATCAACCTACTTTTTAGTGTGAAGTAATAATAAGAATATGACTTCTTGTCATCAATAGGTCCACTCTAAGATAAATATATGTATCCAATTAGACATAATGTACTTATTGGTTTAATATTAATACCATGACTACAAGTCCCTCTTACATATCTAAAAACTATATTTACTACTTTAAAATTATTGAGTGATGATTTTCCCGTAAATATATAAACTAGTGAAACCCCATAAATTAAATTGGGTTTTGTTATAGTGAGATACATCAAACCTCCCACTATGATCCTAAAATTATTTTCTTCAGCTAAAATAATTCCATACTCTCTCATTATATTTTTTCCACTTTTAATTGGAGTGTTTATGTGATTAATACCTCAAATATTGTACTTCTTTAACATGTCTTGAGCATACATGGCTTGACAAATAAATACTTCATGTTTTGTTTGATATAATTCCATGTCAATAAATTAATTCATAATTACAAGATATTTCATCTCATATTATTATTTAATTTATTCTTTTAAGATATTAAACATATCCATAGACCTATAAAAATTAAGTCCCCTACATAAAGATATACATAGAACATTAAAACATAATTTTTATATGTAAAGAGTTGGTAAAATTTGGCTTCTTAAAATATTTGATCAAATAGTTACTATAAATTCTTGATTACCAATATCTATGATATTAATAAATCCCATAAGTATCCTTATTAAACTTATACACCCAAAATTACTTACCCTTAATCTCAAAATCCTATGGTTTCCCCACATAAATTTATTTTTTAGTCACCCCATTTAGGAATAGAAATTTGACATATATTTGATGTATTTTACATATTTTATGAGAATATATATAAATAATTAATATTATATTATCTTTATGCATCACACGTACATGGGTTTTCTCATATTCAACCCATGTGTTTACATAAACCCTTTTACAACTAATCTAGATTTTAGCTCATCAATTGTTCCATCACTCTTGACTATGGTATTATATACCCACTTGATTTAAATTAAATATTTATTATATTTAGGTTAAAACTATTCAATTTATGACTCTAATCAATTCAATCTAACATTTCATAACATCAACCCATTTTGTACTTTGACTAGCTTTTGCATACCTTCTAGGTTCACTAGCCACTAATGATAATGTAAACATAATATTTTCATGATAAGAATCATTAAAAAAAATTAATTTAATAATTTTTAATACTTATTATCATCCTATAATAGTTACTATAAAATATTTTAATAGCTATATTTGGATTCTAAACCACCTGTGCTTGCTTGTAGTTGATGAAAATTAATGATTGGTCTCTTTGGAAGAGTTATTAATATTTCCAGTTGAATTAGAAGCATGTGTAGGATTTTATAAGCCATAAAAATAAAATTAAATAGTATTAACCCCATATATTATCATATATTTATCTATCTTATCAGAATCATCATAAATCTATTTTCAAAAAAGTTACAATCCCCAGAAATAATTGTGAATTTACTAGCAGGATTATAAAACTTGTATGTTTTTCTTTCATCACTATATATTGTAAAATTATGATCAATAATATTAGGATCCAAATTTAGAGAAAAATAAAAATCCCTTATTTTACACTTACCTTTACTTTTGGTTATTTTCATGTTCCCTTTTCCTTCCACTTGGATGGAATTTCAATCTCCTAATTGCACTTAAATTTTGAAGGAAACATCTAACTTGTTAAAACTATCTTTGTGACTTTTCATGTGATTTGAGAAACCTAAATAAATATATATAACATTATTTTCATCCTATATTCACAAAATTCATGTGAGGTAATAATTTTAGTTTTGTTTAACATCAATTTATTTATCTTGAAAATCATTCTTTTCACTTCTTGATTAACTTGATTCTTAGTTGTCAATATCCTGTATTTTTTTTTATCATGTGTCCTAGTTTTTTATAGTAATGACAATTAAATTATTTAGTGCTCTTACCTATGAAGTTAGATTCAAATTTTCCCTTTGAATTTGAGTTTTTTAAACTCCCTTGATTATAATTTTTATTTTTCTCTTTGGTCTTTTAAACCTTTGCATTGGTTTCAAATGCTTGTTCTTGATCTCATGTGTATAGTCTCATCTTATCCTTATGGGATAAGAGAGAACCAACCAACTCATCAATACTTATAATTTTAATATCCTTAAACTATTTAAGAGTGATCATATTATCCAACAAATTTTAATTTGAATATCTAAAAATTTTCCTTAATATAACATTATCTTATATAGTTTATCCATAAACTCTCTTTCTATGCATTATGTCCTTTACGCCTATGCAATATTCTCCAACTCCTTCATTATCTCACATTCTAATATTCTGAAAATTAATTTTAAGAGTTTGAATATTTAATCATATTACCTTAATGTATCCTTGATATAATTTTTCTAAGGTATTACATTCTTCATGGGAATTATTGCATCCTAAAATTCTTGGATAGGTGTTAGGGTCTATGTCACTCTTAATAAAGAAGAAATCTTGCGCATCCACCTTTTATTTATCATTTTTTAATTTTATGATCTCATTTAAAGGTGATAAAATATTTATGTAGTTTTTAACCATGTATAACAATATCCTAAACTCCTTTCCATATAATAATTATCTTCAATTGATCTCTACAATATTAAAAGTTGTCACCTTTAAAGAAAATATTCATGGAATTAGAATTCACTTAAGCCATTGATTCTCTAGATAATGCCAAAAACCATTCTAAACCTTTTATGATAAATGATATTATACAAAATTAATGTTTTTAATGTATGAATTTAGTGAAAATTAATATAAATTACATCTAGAATTGAATTTATATATCATCCAATTTGTCCTAAAATTACTTGTTCTTAATCTAGTGGTGTCACAAGTGTGATTGATGGAAAATATGCATTGAATAACTTTAAATTAAGCTATTGAATATTGATATTTTTAATTTTTGAATACATAAAATTAAAAAAATTATATATAAAAATACTAAACATGAATTTATAAAAGTAATTATTGTGCCACACTTCTCCATAATATTTTGTTAACAAAAAAGGCTAAAACTAGTCAATTACAAGATAAGTTACATGACAAAAAAATGCATAAAGTGAAAATAAGTAATGAATTTTACTTGAAAAACAAGTAATATATAATTTAATTATAAAAATATACTCTAATACAACTTAAATTACAATAAAGTAAATAATTTTGACTTACATTTAAGATAAGGTCAATATGCAAGAAGCCTTGCTCAACAAGTCATCAAATCATGCAACCTATTCAACTATCTCATCCAAAATTCATTATAAAATATGAATTGAGTTAAATGAAATTATATTTAATTTAATTAATATTAAAAAATATAACTTAACCTCTTAGTATCTTATTTGAGTTCTCATATAGTGAACTGAACTTAACTAGAAGTTCTCACTTTTTTTAGGAAATTCTAAGACAATGTTTAATATTGACGAAACAACTATTTTAAGGCATAAATTAATTATTTAAATTCAATAATAATATAAAACATGAAGTAATATAAATATAACACTAATAATAAAGTGCCCAAATTGGCATCATACTCAACACAAGATTCTTAAAAACTTGTTATAGAATCAAGATATATTTCCTTTTGGAAGGGCTCAAGGGGGATATCAAAAAAAAATTGAATTTTATGGTGTGTTATAAAAACAAGATTTATAAAATTAATAAAAAAAATTATATAAAAATTCTTATATATTCCTATCCAAAGGTGGGAGGAGGTTCCCATGGACTTTATAATAAGTTTTCCTAGGTTGGAAGTGAAGAATGCGTTCATTTTAATCATGGATATGCTAAAAAAAGGCCTTTTTCTGCCTTGTCATATCCATTTGTATAAATTATATATCATATAATTTTTTTCATATGTTTAATAATATCTATGGTATGCCCAACATAATTGTATTAGATTGTGATCTTATATTTACCAATAATTTATGGATGAATATTTTTTAATTTTTGAGTACTCAATTGGATCAGAGCTTATTATATCATCCTAAATCTAAGGGAAAAACATAAGTGATCAAAAATTTATAATAGGTTTATATCTATAATATTTAATTAGATAAAAAATATATGGGTTCATTGGAATCTAATCAAAAAACTGGTATAACACTTCCTTCCATATCTCATCCAAAATGTCAACATTTTTGGCACTATATTGGTACTATCCACCATCCATCACCTCATAATTTATGGTACAACCAAAATTTTGATATTTTTAACACATTATAAACCATTCATATTAGCTATCTAGTATAAGAGATAACTTGGAAACATTATAGAACCAAAAGAAGAAACAAGTGGATCAACACCAAATCAAAAGTAAATTTTAAGTGGGTGATTTAGTATTTGTATTCATACAACCATAAAAGAAAAAATATTGAATAATAATAAAAATGATAATAAAATTTATACAAATAATTACATCCCTCATCACTTCCTACAAAAAATTAGTAGTGTCGCATACAAGTTAGAAGTTACCTCAGTCTACAATCAAATGTCTGATATTTCATGTCTCCTACTTGAATGATTTAATTGGGTAGAAAGTATCTATCCAAAATTAATAGACATAGTTTTATGAGGATGGAAGGATAATTTTATAACATTATAAAATCCTTCAAACACATAATAATAGGTTTCAATCAAGGGAGATCAATAAATACTTGATAAAGTGGAAGAATTTTTCTAGCATATACGTAACATGGGAAGATGAAACATTCTTGCATAAGCATATATATATATATATATATATATATATATATATATATATATATATATATATATATATATATATATATATATATATATATATATATATATATATATATATATATATATATATATATATATATATATATATACATATACATATATATATATACATATATATATATATACATATATATATATATATACACAGATATATATATATATATATATATATATATATATACATACATATATATATAGACATATATATATATACATATATATATATATATATATATATATATATATATATATATATATATATATATATATGCTTATAGTCAACATTGATGAAAATGTAATTGTTAATGGGATGGGAATGCAACATCACTAACCTATAACATGTGTGTGTGTGTGTGTGTGTGTTGTGTGTGTGTGTGTGTGGCCAAATTATGGTTAACATACCCTTTTACATTGTCATACCAAAATTCTCTATGTTTTCATACTTTTAGTATGGTTGGCCCATAGAGTAATAATAGCCTAAGTAATGTATATATAAGAGGTTTTGGTTAATATTATAGGATAATTTTAATAATCATGGTATTATTACATGGTTATGGATGTTTCCCCCTTAAACTGACTTAATCTTATATTTCCATAATTTTACTTTTTTATCAATATTTGGTGTCGATCTAATTTATTATGCTCCTATTATTGTTATCTATTATTATTGTTATATTATTGAATTTTACATCTACCTAATTTTTTATGGATTTTATTGATATATATATATATATATATATATATATATATATATATATAATTATATTAATTACATATAATCCTAATAGATTCCCTCTAAACAAATTATTAAACACCATTAATGTTGATTGTGAACATTATTACACTAATTCCTAATACATAAGAGTGTCCAAGGTTGACCACCATCATAAGCCCACTCACAAAGATATCATTACATCAACCAATAAGATATGTTTCTAAAATATACCACAACTTATGCCTATATCACCCAACATATTAATTAGTCCACTCCTTCAATGGAATCTCAACCTAGTTCTCAAAATACACCTACTACCTAAATTACAAAAATTAATTATACCTATCCACTTAAATATCATTATGAATCTTTTAAAAATCATCCTAATGGAACTTCCTATATGATTTAACAATTTACCTTATAAAATTACTTTAATGGAAATCATGAAAGCATCAGCATATCATAAAAAAAATTCATATAATGATTGAAAGATATAGAATAATTACCTTTAACCTATCAAAATGAAGCATCTAAATAAACTTTTAAAGGTTTAAAGACTAAAAAATTTCATGAAATTAAATCCATATCCCATATTGAATCATTTGAAAAACCTTATATCAATTTTATCAAGGATGATATAATCACTGATGAAGTTATTTTCTAACCTTATGACACACCTCTATTTATCAAGATCATGATAAATTAAGTCCAAATAAGGAAATAATTTTTTGATTAATTCCTTATGGCTAATCAAAAAATTATTTTACACAAATAATCTTAGGAAAACCAAAATTACTTTCAATTAATTTGACAAGACTAATGAAAATCCTCTTGGTTTCATTTGGCTCCCTCTTACTATTAAACCCAAGACCATCCACCCAAATGCATGGTCCTTGGTTTTCCATTTTGTTAAAATATATTCTTAGGTCATATTTAGACCCACTAAATTATATCCATCTATTTTTATGATTTTCAATTCCTAAATTTCATTCATGATGGTAAATTATATAAAAATGAAGTCGATCCTAACCCTTAGGATCTCAAATATTTCTACAACCAAAAATATTAAAAACTTTCCATTACTTAAGTTTGTCAACATAAATTATAACATTCAAATCACACTCATTTAATCTAACTAATACTAACCCAATTATCTTGAAAACATTTTCAACACCACTCTATTACTACCTTATATCATGGAATGGATTCATTTGTATCTTCTACTATGAGATATAACCCTTACTTAAATGAAGATAATAGTGAAATCCCACCTCCTTTAAATGTAAAAAATATTACAATGAGGTATATTCTTATGATTACAATAAATTTAGGCTAGATAACATTTTACAATAGCCTTTTCTAATTTTTACATGATGTTTGAGTCAACTTAGTGTGTCTTCTAAAGATATTTCAATTGAAATTTCTAACAACCACAATGAAAATCTAGTATTTATTCATCTATTATGAATCTTAAATTGTTTCCAAAGCTCAAGAATGATATTTTGATGTGTTTCACTACCAAAATACTCTTTTCAATATGCATTCTTTCAACTGGGATGTTCATGTAGTCCATATTTCCCCTCATTTTGATTCAAGTGATAAAGAGGAAGAGATAGAAGGTTACATCCCTCTTGTTAATAAAAATTTATAAAAATACAATTGGATTCTTCAACACATATCTAAATTTTATAAAAAAAACCTCAACATAAATCACTCTCATCAATTCTTTCTAAAAATTTGAAATACAAACAACATAAGGCATAGCTGATATAGCTTAGAATAAAAACATGATTTAAATTAATAAAATAAAGAAGATAGATTCCATTAAATATTCAATCTCAAACCACAATAAAAATATATGATTATGTTATATATATTTCTAATCTATTTTAGTCTTAAAAAAAATAATAAAAAATCAGCCATGTTTCCCAAATGGCCAATCTAGTTCAAAATCCATACTCAATAAAAAATAACGAAATAACCATATACATAGAGATGGTTGATCTAGTTATAAATATTCACCCAAATAAAAATAAAAAATACATAAAAATATGGATGATCTATTTTAAAATAATACAAACACACAAAATAATATCGTAATGGGCAAACCTATATATAAAATTCCTTAAAAACCTCCCAAATATAAAAAAATACTCTATATGTGAAAGCTACTATTGTAAAAAATTTCACACATAATTTTACACAAAAGGTAATAAATATGTTTATATATAGCTGAAAATTTAATATTACAGTCTTTTACATAATTTACCTAAATACAAACCTATATTAAATCTCCTTCATTTAATGTAACTCACCTTCCTTTTCAACATCACAAGCTTCAACATTTTGATCTTACCCCTCCACACTTTCATAATTTCATTATTGGTATGAATATAACATGTCATTTTTCTAACTTACATCATATACATTATCACTTTCAATATGGGAATGTAATTCTCATCGAGTATGCTATGGAGATTGACATAGGACAATTTGATGACTATCATCTCATATTGATTTATGCATGTCTTACCCATGAAGAAATAGATAAATTTAGCCTAGTCCTTAACTTTTTAAAAAAAAATTGCTTGGTCATATAATACACACCTAGTAATGATCCTAACATTTTTATTTAATACATCATTATCTATCCTGATGTGGTTCCAATTTTTTAATGACAACACAAATTCCGTTCACATGTTTCTAATCTTTGTCATAAATAAATCACAAGGATAATTAATGTTGAGTTTATTAAGATATTATATTATTTGAAATGGGTCTCCAATGTAGTCCTTACTTTTAATATAGTCACCATGGTCTTTCACATATGTATCAACATTTATAATCTCAACTTTGAATGCCCTAAGGAATATATTTTATTATTTTATAGATTCCATTTTTTATTCTATAAATAGACATAAGATGATTCCTCATGGATCATTTTTTAGGGTATAATTAGATTTTCATCACACCTAAATATAAACATAAGACTAATTTGGGCATATATTTCTATGTTAAGATCCCTTTCAGCCTTAAACATCTTGGGGTAACTTATTATCATGCTATAACTCACATTTTTCATGATCTTGTCCAAAAAATAGTTAAATACTATGTGGGTCTCCTATAGAAATTTAGACATATTAATATCACCATCATGAACTATTGATCATCCTTGAGTGTCTAATTTGATATATAATTAAGTTCAGTCCTAAAAAGTGCTTTTTTTGTTTTACATCTAAAAAAACTTTTAGGGGTTACATTTATAGATAAGGGATTTACATAGATCCTTCCAATATCAAAGCTATCATGGACATGCCCAAAATAGTATATATCATTCATATTTTCAGTTAACTTAGGAAACCTAGGGAAATTTAGATATATCTTCCCAAATTAGCTTATTTAACTCATTTGGCAAACTCCCTTCTCATAAAAGTGTCACTTATGCATGCATGTATGAGTTTCAAACTACCCTTGATAACATTAATTAAAATATAGTTCAACCTCTCATTTTATACATCCATGTCCAGTAATCTCTCCCTCATTTTCTAAAATTAGTTTATCCCTATCTTAGTTTGGGTAGTGCTTCCACAAAAATATAAGTCTATAAAATAGTATGTAATCTAATACATTAGGTGTGCTTTGAATAACTATGATATTTAATAAACTAGGATTAAGCATGATTGTCTCATTGTATATTTTTTATTTAAAAATATTTGGCTTTACATGTTTTATCAGATGATATATACCATTATCCATTCAAAACCCCTTTGTCATTTCTTCTATAAGGCAATTATTTCTTGGTGATTTTTTTAAAAAAAGGATGACCCTTTTGATTTCAATTTTTCATTTAGATTATCAATAAAAAGGAATCAAGGGACAAGTGATTTATGATTAACTTTCCACCTCATCTCTTCATGCCCAATAAAAAAATTCAAGATTTTCTACCCAATTAATAAATACTCTTCATTGAAGGTAACAATTAATCCATTACCCTTAACTACTAACTCCTTTATTTCAAAGCTAATATCGAGTCCTAAGCCCTTAAATATCTTAAACTTCAATTAGTTAAGCCAAAATCATCCAAATTAACCTAACACGATGACCAAGTTGAATTCACCATTGAGTTTCACAAGGACACTTGGACACTCCACTTTGATGGATATAAGTTATTGTAATGATAATGGATAGTATGTGTCCTCTCATATTATTTTTACAAGATAATTCTTATATATATTTTTATTATACTTTGATTTTAATAGTAACATGGTTTAATATGAATCACATATACTTGATATGTAAGTGACCTTTGATCTTGATATCTTCTACTTAGATGGTTTAGATAATTCTCAACTTCTATTCCACCAAATCAATGGTTATTATCAATTAAAAATACATAATCTTAAATTTCATCATGAGTGTTATACAAAAATTTTAAAAAAATCACATTTTTCACTATCTAGGCCATCCCACAAGAATAAAATTTTGTCTTTCATTATCTTGCCTCTTTGGCTTCCCTTTTTCATTTGCATAAAGTGTTACATGATTATAAATTTATCATTCATATGATTAAATTCCATGTACCTTAGCATGTGTTGATGATTCTATTATTTTTTATATCAAGGATATATCCATTTAAGAAAACCCATTAGTATGTAAACATGATCCAATTTCTATATAATATGACTTTTCCTCCCAAATATGACTCTCATGAGAAGAATAAAAATTTTAAGACTTTAAGTTTGTCCTTAAGAAAAATATAATTTACTATAATAAATATGAGGGTAGCCTACTTTGATGTGTTAAAGATGAGGTCCCTCCTCTCTTGGATAAGCATATGTGGTAATTTACAACACATAATATAGAAGACATGATAAACCCATAAATGCCTATGCATTGGTTATTATTGACCAACACTTTAAAAATAGGCCCTCACATTTGCTCAAAAGTGTAATACCTCTCAATTACATGATGATCTTTTCATTATCCTCCAACTGAGCTTAAAACACTTGAATCTCCTTGGACATTTTATAGGTGAGGATTAGATCTCATTGGTAAGTCACATTTATCATAAGATAGTCATGCTTTTATTATCTCTACCACCAAGTAATTTACCATGTGGGTAGAATGTATGCCCCTTGATAATTTTAATTGTGTGACTATCTCCTAATTTAGTCTTAATAAAATAATTTTTTTCTCGTTGTAATTCCACACACCATCATATTTGATAATTGTGTTAATTTAAAAAATGAGGACATGAAGGTATTAGTGTAGGTTTTTATTTCATTTAATATTTTTTACCTACACATGTTTATTCAACGTGCTTAGATGTATTTTAGGTCAATGCAAAATATAATCCTACATTCATGAGGATGCAAGAATATGTTTATCTTTCACCTATATAATGTACCTTCCTAGAGATTTTATGGATAATTATGTTAATGATAATTCATCTACGATTGTTATTACAAAGCTTCTTCTATCTCATGTTTGATTTCAATAATACACGTAGATAACTTATTCATGTATTCAATCCTATCCATACCAATATTTTATTGTGTCCCACTCTAATATGAAATCAAATATTTTCTATTAAATTAATGTAATAATTCCTATTTTGAAATCTTGAGTTTCAGTTTGCATGTCATAAATCTACCATTTATTGACCTAGCTATTGTCTATTCAACCTTTCCTATATTTTTCACTTTTTTCGGGATCCTCTATTGATCTAAATTAAAAAAATAACAAGATAAAGGTGTATCCTACTAGTCATATTTCATCTAGTATGTTTTCTTTAAAAACAACATATGCCATCAGATTCATAAGGTGTAAAAACATTAGGACCGGATGTAAACATAACCTAGTTTCATGATAATTAATTTATGTTATTTTTGGAGGGTTTCAGGGGTTTTTTAGTGGTTTTAATAAAATCTATACTATCTTGGGACTTCAAGGGAAAATCATTTATAGGTGTTTTTTGGTTTTTGGAGATCCTTCGTGGGTCTTTAGTGGGATTTTTTGAGCCATACTAGATTATATTTTTTCATGGTAGGCATAATTTTCATACTTGTTTGAAATTGGTGGAAGTTTTAACTATATCCATATTCTAAAATCCCAACATTGGGATTATCAATAGCATGTGCATCCCCCATCCCTAACATTAGACCTCATGACTACATTAGTAGGATAAAATCCTTACATTATAATTTTAAGCTACATCCATATTCCAAAACCTTGACATTAAAATTCATAGCTACATTGGCAACCCAAATGTCCAACATTAAACTTATACACTACATTGGTAGTCAATAGTTCCACTGTCAAAAATATTAATTGCTTTGACAGTCGTAATTTCTACTAATAAAACTCCTAACAAGTCTAGCACTTGCATAACATTTGACTAATCTTGCTCCCTAAAACTCCATTGTGGTAACTCTCCAAAATTCTAGCAATATAGGAACTAGGGGAAGTTTTGATAACTACAAAATAAATTTGTGTCCCTAATATTAAATCTTAATGACTAAAAAAGGAGGCCAAAACTTAATTGTGTGGTTTATGAAATAATTAATTTGAAAAATGTGGTCATTTTTTGGATGATGACACCCCCACATCAATCACATAAACCAAAATGGGGGGAACACTCAAAAAAGGTCTTATCCCCTTGGTCATATGGTGTGGTCACATGGATGGGGCTTTAATTTTTATTCCTACTAGTGGAGGCTTAACCTTAACACCCAACTCAATTTTTTGCACACCCAAAAAAATTCAAATTTTGTAAAGTGGAGATTACCCTTGTCATCTGCAACTCTAAATGTGAATAAATTTCATCCTGCTACTCCTTTTGACATGCCATTTTTTCAAAGTTTGAGTTTGTTCATGATCTACACATTAGTATTATTCATATGCTTTTTTGAACATCTACATATTTAAGTGGGTTTCATATTCTTGGTATTTTTTCACATGGAGTTCAATAATACTTCCTTTTTGGTTATTATAGCTTTTGACTATCATGAGCATAAAAGTCAAAGTTAAAATCCTATTGATGAGTAAATTCCTACATTGAATTACTATGTTTATAGAAATATGACCAACACCTAAAGTAGATTAGGTGAAGTGGTTTGATAGAAGTGATGAATCCTATGGTATTTTATGTTTGTATATGTGTCTTAACATAATCATTCATATTGAATCTGAAACTCTTCTAAATCAAGTGTAGACCATATTAGAAAAAATATTTGGAAAGTAGGACATCGTGAGTGGTCATGAGTTGGATAATGATCTCATTAGTTTGAGCATAGATTATTTTGATACAATACAAGACTTATTCACAAATTTCAAACCAATCATGTTGTATTTGAAAGTATGTAGAATTCATAAAAAAGAAGATCAATTGATTATTTTCATCATTTCTAAGTTGGGATCTGACTATTTTATCTTCCTTTCTACCTTCCACTCCACCAATAATTCCATTAGAGGTACATAGACCATGACATATTTGGATTACTCTATTGCTAACTTGACTTGGGAGTAAGACAATATCATTCAAATGGGTACATTTAAGGAATCTAAATCACATGCCATAATTGTGATCCATGATAAATAGAAGGCTTTTAATAGTAAGGAGAATAATTAAAAAAAGGACCCATATAAAATAAAGGGTAAAAAATATTATGCTAATTCAAAAGCATCAAAATAATCCTCTTCAAATGGAAAACCCAAGAAATATCAACTCACATGTAGCTACAATAAGAAATCTAGTAACTATGAATCTAAGTGCATGAATAAGTAGATTGAACAACTAACAAAAATGCTTGAAAAACACAATATAAGTGTCATTGATTCTTCCAATTATATTTATCAGAACAAGAGACTTTTAATGCCAAAGATCGTAAGAAGGAAAAAGATAAGGAAAAATACTTTTTGTAGTTAGTTCCCAACCTTCCACATGGGTAATTAAATATGGTGCCTCATACCACATGGATTCATCATAGGACATGTTCTCATTTTTGGATCCTTTTTATATGCCTTCCATATTATTGGGTGATTATATTTCCATAGAAGTTAGTGGGAGCATATCTACTAAAGTCAATGATATGACATTCCATGATGTTTTATGTGTTCCCTCTTTATCCATCAATCCCCTGTTTATTTATCAGGTTAGTCACATTGGTTTAGGTAAGATAATTGATTTAACACCCAATTATATTGTTATTAGGGAAGTAGATAGTGAATCCATTATTTTATTTTAGAAATTATATTGTTTCAGTGAATTTTAACTTATATTTTGAGAAATGAAGAAGAAAATAATTATGAATATGGTTGAAAAACTTGCTTGATTGTGCACACATTGAATTAGATTATTTTGAATAACTCCTCTTTGTCTTGGGAAGATGACCTAAAAATAATACAACACTAAAGAAAATGGTTGGTTAGATAGATCGCTGAGTGGATTACCTAACACTAGCTAGATCCCATAAGAAAGAACTTCCTTGAGGGTTATCAATCCACATGTTTTAAAAAATTTAAGTTTATAAATAGAATGATAAAATTCTTGCATCAATAATCAAAAGGTACTATAATTAAAATAAATAAATGATTGATAAATAGAATAGAAATTACTAATGTAACAAGTAAGTCAACATTGGTACTAAATGGGTCAAGGGTGCTTCAAAAAATGAGGAAAGGGTCTATGAATAGGAAAGGACATAGAGAATTAGATTTGGCTGAGGGTTGGTAGGTGGAAATAGCTTGATAGAATTTCTTACCATAGTGACCATTGATGGTTAAGGTGACCATTGGTGGTTAAGTTTATTGTTGATGGTCAAGGTAACCATCAGTGGTTGGATAGACCATTGATGGTTGAGATAACCATCGATAGTTACTATGTGTAGGTCTAGATTGGTAAATGGATAATTGATGGGATCACAAAGTTTGATTTTGAGAGTTGGGTTGGTGTTGGGATGATTTTGAAATGTAAATAAAGTAATTGAATATTAGAAAATAAATGCCTATGTTTTTGGAGGTTGATTAGGTGATTGATTGAGGTGGGTATCATGTTGGTGGATTCTAGCATGATTTTAATAAAGTAATAGTACTTGATACTTTGGTAGAGTAGTAGTGGAAAGTTGGCTCTTTGACATGATAGTCAGATCATTATATCATTGGTGAAAATTAAAATGCAATAAAGGAACTTTGGATGTATAAGATCTTGATAACAATTGTAGATGATTTCACCTCCCTGCTTCTCTTTTCTTATAGACAAGGCAAGAGAGATGTAACAAGAAATTAATTGGGCCTTCTAATTTTAATTCACACATGTAATGGCTCACACATGGATTTAGATGAGCTATTTTTAGAAAATCAAGGTGGATGGTTTTCATGTTGGATTTCTAGATGGTGGACCCTAACCGTTGATGGTCAAGGTGACCATCAACAGTCATCTTGGTCATCAAATATCGAAGGCCAAGGCAAAAGAGTGGATAATGGGTTAGGTTAAGCCATTTGGTAAAAATGAATATAGTTAGGTTGGGTTTATGGTCAAAATATCAAATTGGTCCCAATGGGGTCCTAAAGTGGTCCAAGGTAATTTCAACATTCAAAATCATGGTATGTAGATTTCTAGTATCTACATTTTACCCCTTTTTTATGAAGATTTGAATTAATAAGAGACAAAACAAAAATGGATTGTTGTTCAAAGGTCTAGTTGCCTTGATTATGGAAGGAGGTGTTCCCCCTCAGATTGGGAGTCGATGAGGTAAAAAAAAATTATGTGTGGGTTTGATATGGTGGATAAAGGTGATGATGAAGGTGGAAATCATTAAGGTGGGTGATAGGGTGGGAACAAAAGTGAAAAAAAAACACATTAAGTGTGATAAAAAGGTGCAATATCTAAGATCATGCATATACTAGGTTGTCATAGTTGGTTAAATTAGGGTTAGTGCTAGAAGGACAAGTGACAAGTGGACCACGTGATTGCATTTATGTGTGGTAGATGGGTATACTCATAAACTCAAGTATCCTAGGTGATGTTTGTGTGTTTATGGATATCCAAGGTAGGATGTGCTCCTAGTGAAAACATAAATGGGTCAAGTGTCAAGGGTATCTAAGGTAGGAAGTGATCCTAAAAAGACACAAGGGGGTTAGGTAAGCATGAGGTGGTGAAAATTAAAAAAATGTGGTCAACATGGCAATGTTGTCACTATGGTCAAAGGACAAAGTAAAATTCATCATAAAAAACATGATAGTTGGGATAAAATAGACCAATGGTGAGATGATGAGGTGGTTGGGGTGGGTGGATACGCTAGTCTCCATGGGTGGGTTGTGTATTGAATGTGCATCAAAAAAGTGTGATGGTAAAGCCAATGGGTAAAAAGTGAATACCATGACCATCGATGGTCATGGATCTAAAGAGTGATCATTGATATTCATCCTGACCATCAACAATCAGGGTGAAAACCCTAAAGCTATGGAGGTTAAAAATAAAAATGAAAGCTATTTTCACTCATTGTAACTTGTTATCTTGTAGATATAATTTTTGGTGGCTTGTAACTACTACTAGTGCTAACAATGATTACTAAGGTAGAATTTCTAAATTAGCATGATCAAGAATACTGAGTTAGGATGTAGGGAGTACATGGGCATGGATGAGGATAGGTAGGTTTATGGTTGAATTCATGGTGGTAGTCATGAAATGGGGTAGGGGATGTAAAATTGGTAGCTTAGGTTGATTTTAGAATGACATTTGGGTTGTTGAGGGTGATTTTTTGAGTTTTTGGGTTTGAATGAGTGTGACCTAGGTAGGTTTTGGGGTTTTTAGATCAAAGTAGCAAGTGATTCCCAAATTGGGGAGGGGTATGTTTAGGTAGGAGTGGGAGAGGGATAAAATTGATTTAAAATGTTATGTTGGAGGGTTTATGGTTATAGGCTGGTATAACATAGAGTTTATGGGTTCTAATCATGGAACACCCATAATGACCATCAATAGTCCATCCTAACCATCAATGGTTAACATCAGTAAAGTGATGGATATCTAATCATTGATGATCAATATGACCACTGATAGTTAAGCCATCTAAGTTTTGGTGGAATGCACATAAAGTGTCTTGAGTTAGGTTTGATGGGAGATGGTTTTGGATTTGTAGATGGTTGATTATAGGAAGGGTAATGATAAAGTAGGCTAATGGTAGGTAAGGCTAGTGAATGGTAGAAGGAGCTATGTTGTGTGACAATGAATGTTTGTAGGCTTGGAAGTAGATATAGATGTGTGATTGAGTGCCACATATCTTTAGAGAGATCGACTAGGGGATGACTCTAGTGAACTAGGCCCACATGGAGGAGGTTGGGATAGGATAGATGAGGCACTACCATCATGTGACTCAAGATGCATCCATGATTGTATTTCTCATCTAGAGATGGAATCCAACTACAAACACATTTTTACTACTAGCCAATGAGATGATCTTATTAGAGGATGTGTATAGGATCACATGACTACCTCTATAGGGTGATTTGATCTAACATATAGAGTGGAAGGAGAATGAGGATCACTTTGATCCATTTTATGGTGGTGATTATGATTAGGGAAGATGGCACATTGGCAGATTTCAACTACAACATGTTATACAAGAGGGCATCATGGGAGCAAAGATTGATGACTATGTTTATCAATTGTATTTCCTACTTTGCTCTTCTCAACTTGAGTAGTGGGAGATTTCCATGCTTACCACTAGGGGTATTGGTTGAGATGTCTTTTGTAAGGAAAATATTAGACTAGGTACCTATTCTCTTAGTATATATATAGGGAGCTATGGGGATTTAGGTCTCATAGGAGGTATGGCATTAGTGTCGATCTTGTTTTAAAATTTTGGGCCTATGAGCACATCCAAGTGCTAAGGCTAATGGGATTGCCATGGATGGGATATAGCATGATTTATTTCCTAGTTTGATTCATATGGTGGAGAGGTGACTTTGTTTCTTCATGTGAAGGGGGAGGTGAACATGATGTATATTGGTTCATAAGTGCACTAGATGCACTAGTGATTGGAGACATCTCCTAGAGACCCTATGTTGGGTTTATAATATGGCCTAGCTATAAGAGGTAGACCCTATCTCTAAAAATTTATAGATGGATATTTAGTAGGTAGGATTGGAGGTATAACTTATCCCCTTTGATGAGGTACATAAATAACTTAGCTTGAATTAGGGTATTCCAAGTGCATTCTCAAGATATAGGTGTGAGGAATTAGAGATTCTATTACTAGAGCCATCTCAAATATCAACTTTGCTAGATCACAAGGAGTTTCCATCTAGCAAATAAATATATGATGTTAGATTTATAGATGGGTACATGGCATGGTACTAGGATTTGTGTGTAGTTATATAGTTTAGTGATGGTGAAAATGGTGGGAGGCTAATGGTTATGGACCCATTTGGGAGAGATGAAAAAATGACAGGTAGTTAAAGTGTTATACACTACATAGGCACATGTCATAACACTATAGGGGTAGGTGGATACATTATAGGGTTAGGTTTCTATATTATAGGGTTAGCTAGAGGATCAGGGTAGAGCTACACTAGCCCAAGTTACCCAAGAGTGAGATTCTTTGAGATAAGCCAGAGGAGCAATAGGTGTAGTAAGTACCATTGATATATAGAGGTATATAGCCATTTTATAAGAGTTTTGATATTATGAGGCTATAGTTTTTACTCACTACCTAGTGGAACCTTGATGGGGTAAGTATAAAGCGAGTTTGGTAGGTAGTGCCATTGTAGCAATACCAGGCTAGTAGGAAACATATATAAGTGATTAAATAGGGATATATGGGGGATAGGTAGGTACTATAGGGGAAATCACTAAGATCTAGTGGTGCTTTAGGAGTTGGTGGTGCCCTTGAGGCATAACCATGACATAGTTCAAATATATTTATATATTATTGTATATCATTTTGATTTTGTCCTATGAGCTAATGTGTTGAAATGTACATTTTGAGAGAGAGACATGTATATATGTTGTATACATTATTAGAATAATGAGTTATATATATATGACCATTGTTTGTTACTCATACTCATGGTCTATTATTTGCTTTGATGTTAATGCTTATGATGTGATGTTTATATTGATTATAGGCTATACATAAGTTATGGATGCTAGATACTAATGTAGACTCACCTAGATAGGCATGAGATGGATTTTACTTATGGGTATGATTATGACATGCTTATTGATGACATGTTAAATTTTAATGAGTACATGATTCATATTTTAGATTTAGACATGTGATGAAAATGGTTGATTGTTTTATTTCTCATGGATGCTCTAGTGTTATTATGATTTTTATGGTTATGATTATGCTTATGTGTTTTCTTATGACATATGTGCATATGATTTTTTTTAATTTTTAAGATAAAACACATGAGGTAAGTTAATTAACAACACTAGATGGTAGAACAAAGAATATAATCAAGAGATAAATGTAGTAATGAAAATAGCAACTAGTTATAATAGGATAGGAAGGGGGCATGATGTTTCTCTTTGACAAGGACTAAAACAAAAATGATGTTGGATTAGCTTAATGAACATAATCCCTTTGAATGCTTCACATTAGAATTTGTTAGGTGGGTAAAAAGGTATCTTGACCATATAATGTCAAATGAGCTCAAAATCACTTGCTTATAGTGTATAAAGTGGGGATGGATGAAAATAGAACCTTTGTGTGAGACTAACATGCCTCTTCTATAGGTGTTTAAAGAATTAGTATAAACAAGTCTATGTCGTACAAAGTGTAGACTAATCAATGTAGGAAGTTTACTTGTGAAAATTGATTATGGCTTCCACCTTATTTTGTTGTGTGAGAGTTGATTATGACATTCAAAATTAGTTTGATTTTTTTTTGATAATGGTTCTTTTGCTTTGTTTTTGTATATGAGAATTTGATCGATATGGGAAGCTTCCAATAAATTTATATGCTTTTGAAAAATGCTTTACTTAGCCATCCTTTAAGGGAGTGGTCTAAGTTTATATGCTTTGTTCAATAATTATGATAGTTGTCCTTCAAGGGAGTAGTCCACCTTATGTTGAACAATTTCAAATATGCTTTTAATAGTTGTCCTTCAAGGAAGTAATCTATATATGCTAGGAATGACCCATGATTGCTTTTGGTTTGAAATTTGATGTTTATTTCTTTGTTTTATTTTTGCTTGACATAGACTTGTTTATATAGGCTTAAGGGTTCACCTTTATGAAGGAAAAACTAAAATCACAAGAAGGTTGACTAGGTGTAAAGAGGTTTAAGTGAAAACAATCATGGGAATCCATCCTAAGAGAAGGGCAGAAGTATCATGATAACCATGCCATGGGTATAACCATGGTACCCATTGTTTAATATTAGTGTAGACACCAAAATCGTGTCGACTCCCCTGGTCATTCCCCGTCTTATTCTTCTTCGCCTATTTAACCCTTGTCGATCACTTGTTCCACCAACCTTGACCCTGGTAACATGTGAAAATGAGCACAGAGCTAAAGCTAGACTCTGTCCTCATTATGCATCTACCGACGATGGTCTTTACCCAGCCGATGTCACTGACGCCGGTCACTTATCAGCCGATGTCGGCAATCCTGCCGACGTCGGTCACCTTATCGTTATCCGTTATCAGTTTCCATTCGGTTCTCGATCGATTTCTTGAAATGATTATCGAACCATCTCTCGAACCGTCCCCTGGCCTTCATCAGCGTCCACTGATCAATCCCACACATGAAGAACAGAACTAATCAATCGACCTCCAAATTCTGACATCCACAGACTCTTGCAATCAACACTCTCGCGATCAACTGACTCCAGCATCCACCAACTCTAGCATTCGCTTCAATTCGGCACTGCACAGACGCTTCAACAACTTCAACTATGGCTTTCATCACGTCTTCTGGCAGGTAAGTATTTTCTTTGTTTATTTTCATTTCCTTCTGATTATTAGTTGTTCATTATTTCTATCATCCTGAATCTTCAAACCACAGACCCAAGCCCCGAGTCCCTTCTTTGCATCCCTGCTCATTACCCCAACCTATAACTCTATCCAGACTCGACCAAAACCCCCGACTCTGTCCAAACCCGACCTTACTTTACCCAGACCCTATCCTGACCTTATCCCGATTCCATCAGACCCTATCCCAAACTTGTCAAGAACCTGTCCCGACTCTCCCAGACTTTTTGCAACTCATCCAGAACCTGTCTCGACCGACGTCGGTCACTGCCCCGACTGACGACGGCACCTCAACCGACGTTGGCACCTTCCCAAACCGACACTGGCACCACAGAGATCGACGCCGGTGACTGTGCAGAATAGTGATGCATATCAGGTATGCATTTTATTTTTTTGTCATTTATTTCTGTCATTTTATCTTTCATTATCTACTTTCGTCCAATATTCTGCTTTTTTATCAGTGGGTTGATATCCTTCTAGGGAGTCTTCATACTTCTGGGATCGGGCATTCACCTGACAACCCACCATATCTTTGACTAACGTCTTTCTGTGTTTTAGTCTCTTTTCTTCATAGGTGTCATTCCTCCACAGCCAAAGAGGAGAATCTTCCAACGTCTGATTTCGGTGCGCTTAACTTTATCAGGTACTTCTAGCCTTGACCATTTCTTTCAGTTTCTTATTTCTTCTTTGAATGTAGAAAGCAATTTTGCATAGAAACATTCTGGCATGCCTAGTGGGACCCTAGGTCCTCCTTGGGTTCTTTCTCTCTTTCTTTCATTCATTTAGGCGCATTAGGTTCCTTTCTTTTTGCCTCTTCTCGTCTCTTCTTAATGACATCATAAGCAGGACTAAAACAAACATTTCTTTCTTTCTTGCACTTTTAGACTAGCTAAAACTCATATTCTTTGACTCTTTCTCCATTCGTCTTCATACGAACAAACATTTTGACTTGGACATTAAAACACTTTGCATTCATTTTTGTTTGCCTGCATCTCTTAGACCACACAGTAATTAAACTGCATATTGAATTAATCTAGATCACTTGATGTTACACGACCAAACCACCTGCACAAAATAAACATTTTAACTTACCTGAGACAAGGCTTGACTGGGATTTCATCCCCCAGCGGATACCTTACCTGTCCTGGAAATCTCACTTGGATTTCATCACCAAGGGGAAAGCCCACTCCGTTCTCTGGTGGAGTATAATATCTAGGCGAGGTATATTTTGGCTAAGCGAAACTAGCTAACCACTGGAATCGTGAAGTGAGGGGAGCTTGCTCCTTAGCACCAGGCCACGTACCGGACCTAACACAGACTTCTTGAGCACCATAACAAAACCCAAAACCATCCATAGACTTCTTCTAGGACCCGACTCACAAAGCCAACCTCCACAAACACACATTCTAAGGCATAAGCCACTATAATCCTAAAAATTTTACTTCTAAGGTTTTAGGATCTGCTTGTGTCTTCATCTTTTTAATTCTTATCTGCTTGTTTGAGCGTGTAAGGACGTTCTCTCTTGCCTTTTATGGTTTTGACACACAGTCAAACCAAGGCCCTTTTTGACCACTCTGGCCGTCAATTACTTTCGTCTACCCCATCTCTAACCCATCCTATCATGGAGTTCCACTCGAAGACTGAAAGAACTCCTATAGGACCGACCCTGACCCTGACTCAAATTCCCATCATCCCTGAAGGGGACCAAGATTTCAAAAAATTCTTGGACCTCAATACCGCAGCCCTCCATAACTATCTCACGAGAAATCCAATGCGAGACCTCTCGGGTGACATGGCGACGACATCGACACCATTCGTCATCCAACCTTTTTTGACTCAGCCTTTCACCTCAACCGTTAACTCAACCATGGCCAATACAGAAAGTTTGGCCTCTTCGTCTATTTTTAGACCAACCTCCATCGGGGTTTCGTTACCCCCTCAATCACCTACAATTCAACCAAGTTCTATATCGTATCAGAACTTGATTACCTCGACCCCTTACACTCTTGTGCCCACAAATGTAGGAGTGCCAACCTATCCCTCTACGAGTGCTGCTATTCAACCACCTTTGGCGGTGCCTAGTCAACTTATACCTTCAACCTTCATGATGCAACCACCCTTAGCCTCTACTTCTGCCCCTGTGACTAGTCATCCGTACGTTGCATCCTTATTGGTACAACCAACTACGTCGTATACCTCCTCTAGTCTCTTTCAAGTGCCTTACAACCTAGGGGGCACTCCGTCCACCAATCTGTCAGCAGACGTCATCAAGATGCTGATGGATAAAATGTCCAGTCTCGAAGCTTCTATCTCCGGTTCAAATAATGTCTCTTCATATGACCAGATTTACAACGAGCCCATTCATCCTTCTGTCCCTATCTGACCATACCCCAACCATTGGGAGCTTCCTAAATTTACTCACTTTCAGAGTAAGGAAGACCCACAACAACATCTACGGGCATTCAGACATGCCTGCTACCTTATTGCCCACAATGATGCGTTACTTTTATGCACATTTCCTATGTCTCTTTCTGGCCCTGCCCTTGACTAGTATAGCTCCCTTGCCAGACATTCTATCTTTTCCTTCATTCAACTCGCTCAATTATTCGTTGACCATTTCTCAATCAATATCACTAAACAAGTCTCGATCACAGACCTTTACTCCATTAGGCAATTTGACGACGAATCAGTAGTTGATTTTGTCACTTGTTGGAGAGGCTTGATTAACCAGCTCTCTTTCTCCTTGCCTCAACCTGAGCTCATTGAGCTCTTTTCCCGAGCATGTGTCAGTCACATCTCATCCACCTTGCGGGTTCAAACATTCTACACTTTCGACGAGGCCTTCACCATGGCCCAAAAGCTTGAACTCTACGCTATTGAAGAAGATAAGGTCAAATTGTGTAACACTAACACAACAACCAATGACCATTCTTCTTCCAGACCTTCTTCTGCCCACTCTCAATCTAAGGGGTTGGCAAACACTGTCATCTTTAGACCATCATCTTACACAATAACTAACTGACCAACATCTTCAACATTAGACTACATCAATAAACATTTTCAATGTCAATCCATACAGCGTCAATTCACTCCAATTGGAGAGTCATATGCCTCTGTCTTGGATAAACTCATCAAGCAAGGGGTCCTCAATCTCCCTTCAATCCGACCATATCAATTTGACCCCTCAACACCTATCCCTGCATGGTACAGGGAGAATCACTTTTGTAACTATCACCGTGTCAAAGGCCATGATACGAATCATTGTCAAACTTTTAAAAACCTCATCCAGGACATGCTAGACAAGGGTGATCTTATCTTGGATAACCCGAATGCACCGCCCAACCAAAACCTCGACATCTTCAAACAACCTTTTCCTAATCACCCGCCTACTCAAGACAACATCCAAACCATGATCAATGACCCTCAAGACCATGATATACACACCATCAACACTATCTTACCTCTTGTCCCTGACCAACCTTCTTCACAGGATGAAAGACTCTCTTCTCTTATTAGTCCTCCATCTATTTCTCCTATATTAGGGGACGCCTTGACCACACCTATGCCATTAGCCCTACCTTCATCCAAAGACCTTACCTCGCCTACTTCTCAAGCACATGTAGAAGGCATGATCATCCCTGCCATCTGCCTATTTGAGGAGCCACCCTCTCCTATTTCTTCTCCACCAAGAGAAGACCCTATCTGTTTGCCCATTTTGATTGAGGAAGACCCAGTCACAATTTCCTCTTGCCCTTTGCCTGAGATTGTTATATCTCACTCACCTCCATTCACATCTAAACCCAAACCAGTATCTAACCTCGCCTCGCACAATAGTGGCCCTCGACTCAAACCCACGAAGACCACTAGACCACACCAGAGGACTCCTCCCCCACCTTCGTCATTACCTTCAATCCTAGGCCCACATCCATCAACTTTAATTGGAGTGCTTCCTACTCCCATCCTTCACAAAGGCACATCGCCTCCATTACTCTATCAACATGTCAAACATATATCTTCTCTAAATCATCGACCAACGTCTCTTACACCTCTCAAACCAACGTCATCAACCCTCACTGCAATAAAATATCCAAACCCGTTAGCAGGTTCTTATACCTTGCTATTACGGCACTTGTTGCAGTCATCTCGCCTTAACCTTCCGCCTCTCAAACCATATCAATCTCTCAGACCTAAACCACCTTGGTTCGATGACACTCATATTTGTGCGTATCATCGCACACCTAGACACGACACATAACATTGTTGTGCCCTCAAGGTCGCCATTCGCCAATGTTTGGGGAATGACACCCCTCTTCTTGACCACGTTATCAAGCCTTCAACACCGCCACTCTCATCAACTCTCAGATCAAAACCCTCTTGGTTCGACAACTCTAAATACTGTCACTCTCATCATACTTCGGGACATGACACTGAGCATTGTTGCGCTCTTAAAGCTATCATTTGTCACCAACGGAGAAAGGATTCCCTTCTCACCAAGGATCCTCTAGACCATCCCTCCGACAAATCATCAACACTAACTCATGCCTCTCCAACATCATCACCTAAATTGGAATCTCCACGCCAGGTTCTGGGTCCTTTATCGCCTTTAACCCCCTTATTCGACATCAACATAGTCCATCTGACCACTAAACTTCAACCGACCTTAACCAATCCATCAAACATTCTCCCTAGCCGTTGGGGGAATTTAACCTTCATCCAAACCTCGACCAATTTTTCAACACAGTCTCAACCACATATCAATCACTCTTTCAACTTAGCCTCAACCAGACTAGCAACCAAACATTTAACCCGACCTCAACCAAACATTCAACCCAACCAAAGACCAAATACCAACCAATCAACCCTCGACCAACCATTGACCAACCATCAAATGACCAAATCTCAACCAAACATTGACCAACCTTTTTATCCACACATTCAACCAGTCTCGATCAATCAATGACCATATCAATCAACTTCACATCCACTCATCAATCAACACATGACCAATATGGAGCAAAGTAAATGAGGCAAGTTTGCTCCTAATTGTCTCGGACCTTTTATTATCATGCACAAGTATGGATCAGGGACTTACCGTCTGTCTTCTCTTGATGGACGACTAGAACCTGAGCCTCTTAATGCGTTGCATCTGCAACCGTTCTACTGTTAGTCGAGTATTCATCCACTTGACACTTAACTTGAGCTCGTCCCTTAAGCAATCTTCATCCTCTTAATCCTACTTCCTTTCAACCCTATTCCTCTTAAAAATTCCTATAACCCTTTTATGCTGTATGGATGCTTTGTCCTCATAAAAGGGAGCCCTTGACCTTCTATAATCTTGTTCACAACTCACATTTCTATAAAAATAAATCAAGATGTCAAAACATATCCATGGTCACTATATCAATATCAAAAAAAAATAGACTGCTCCCTCGAAGGACAGTTGTACTATCATTGCTGTAATTAATAGACTGCTCCCTCGAAGGACAGCTATTCAAAAGCCCTTTTATTAAACAAAAATCTAGACCACTCCCTTGAAGGATGGATATGACTAATCTGGCAATAAACAACATTATTTTAGAAGCTTCCCGCATTGATCAGCTTCACAACATGACCACCAAGCAAATGACATCTCTATGCAGGCTTCCCGCATTGATCAGTCTGCACCAAAAAAAAAAAAGTCATGGACTTGACTTATAGTTGTCTCAGGGTCTCCTATAAAAAGGGGCATCGTTATCTCTGCTCTTAAAACGGGTTACCCTCTTTCCTCCTCCTATCACCTGCTCAAGGGACTTCGAGCTCACTTTAATGTCGAAGTGATTCGATTACCACTCTAACATCACTACGGTCAACGACGTCACGCATGAATGGGGCTCTTGGTTCTCATAACCCCTATCTATGCTATCTTTTTGGTCCTTGTCAATGAAAGAGCAATATGCTTTTCACTTCTTCTACACTTTGGTCACATTCACCTTCATCACTTGTCAATCGACTCAACTCAACTCTCTTTTTAGACCACTCCCATAGCCTATTCATCCTAGTTTCTATGGACACCAATACACATGGAAACTATCGACCCGCCACAATTTATGTTCAGCATAAACCAATACTTGCTGAAGCATAAATAAACCTCAATTCATTTTTAGTATACATCCATCACGAATATGGAATATTGCTAGGGATGAAAAACCCCTCAACCAATGTTGCAGAATACACCATTTGGAAAAGGCTGCAACATCTTTTTTTCTCATCATTTCATCATAACCACGACCAATCTATCAACCATTTTAACCACCTGAATCTCTCTGATGGACAAACCTTCTTTCCTTCTTTTAACCATAACCTTGTCCTTGACCATGACCCATTTTATCCCTTTGACCCTCCCTCCCTTCTAGGGAGAACTACATTGGCCTGAGGCCCTATCACCAGGGCTATGTAGGCAACACTCAGTTGACATGGGTTCTTCTGGGGTTAGCTCGGCCACATCCTTTCGTCCATTCCTCCCCTCGACCACCAACCATTGGAGATCATCCCTATCTCCTCCGACCTCGACTACTTCCAAGACACTGTTGCCTTGGTTGTTTTTGCATGTATGCTACCTCATGACTGGTTAGCAGAATTGTGCGCAGACCTTTTTAGACCCTCACAAGTATAGGATCGCAAGCCAGTTGATCCACACTACTTGTGACTTTTTCATGTTTTTGGGAGCACTTCCTGAGCCCGGGATACCTGGAACATGACAACCATTTAGAGCTTCAGCTTAGATTGAGTGACCCGATCAATAGATGACTAAATGCTGGGGCCTGGTTATTTCAATTTTAGCACTCCTCGACCCTTGACCTATGACACTTTTGACCTGACCATCTCGTGTAGTGGTATACACACAATCATGACTTTTGCAGCGTTCACCCTCACCCCTTTTTCATCCACTCTTTGTCAAATCAGCAACTGATTCTCGGTTCCCTTCCCTCGACTCCTGCTTTGAGGGGGAATACCTCATCCATAATCGGGGCAACCAATCTTTTTCCTATTTTGTCTTGCAGTTCATTTAAACAACCAACAAGATGAAATCAACCTTATCCCTCACCTTGGGCAATCACTCCTATTTTTGTCTTGCAGTTCATCTAAAACAACCAACAAGACAAAAAGGGGCAAATGTAGACACCAAAATTGTGTCGACTCCCCTGGTCATTCCCCATCTTATTCTTCTTCGCCTATTTAACCCTTGTCGATTGATCACTTATTCCACCAACCTTGACCCTGGCAGCATGTAAAAATGAGCACAGAGCTAAAGCTAGACTCTGTCCTCATTATGCATCTGCCGATGATGGTCTTTACCCGGCCGATGTCGCTGACGTCGGTCACTTATCGACTGACGTCAGCAATCCTGCCGACGTCGGTCACCTTACCATTATCCGTTATCAGTTGCCATTCGGTTCCCTATTGGTTTCTTGAAACAATTATCAAACTGTCTCTCAAACCGTCCCCTGGCCTTCATCAGCATCCACTGATCAATCCCGCACATGAAGAACATAACTAATCAATTGACCTCTGAATTCCAACATCCACAGACTCTTGCAATCAACACTCTCGCAATCAACTGACTCTAGTATCCACCAACTCCAGCATTCGCTTCAATCCGGCACTGCACAGATGCTTTAACAACTTCAACTATGGCTTTCATCACGTCTTCTAGCAGGTAAGTATTTTCTTTGTTTATTTTCATTTCCTTCTGATTATTAGTTGTTCATTATTTCTATCATCCTAAATCTTCAAACCATAGACCCAAGCCCTGATTCCCTTCTTTGCATCCCTGCTCATTACCCCAACCTATAACTCTATCCAGACTCGACCAAAACCCCCAACTCTATCCAAACCCGACCTTACTTTACCCAGACCCTATCCTGACCTTATCTCGATTCCATCAGACCCTATCTCGAACTTGTCAAGAACCTGTCCCGACTCTCCCAAACTTTTTGCAACTCATCCAGAACCTATCTCGACTGACACCGGTCACTGCCCTGACTGACGACGGCACCTCAACTGACGTCGGCACCTTCCCAGACCGACGCTGGCACCACAGAGACTGACACCGGTGACTGTGTAGAACAGTGCTGCATATCAGGTACGCATTTTATTTTTTTATCATTTATTTCTATCATTTTATCTTTCATTATCTACTTTCGTCCAATATTTTGCTTTTTTATCAGTGGGTTGATATCCTTCTAGGGAGTCTTCGTACTTCCGGGATCGAGCGTTTTCCTGACAACCCACCATATCTTTGACTAACATCTTTCTATGTTTTAGTCTCTTTTCTTTGCAGGTGTCATTCCTCCACAGCCAAAGAGGAGAATCTTCCAACGTCTGATTTTGGTGCGCTTAACTTTATCAGGTACTTCTAGCCTTGACCATTTCTTTCAGTTTCTTATTTCTTCTTTGAATGTAGAAAGCAATTTTGCATAGAAACAATTAGGCTATGTCTATGATGGATAATCACATGATTCAATTTTAATTAGTTGCCCCTAAAATAGGGAGATGGATGTGTTTTAAATCAAGGATGAGCTTAAGTTAAAACAAAAGGTGAAATTGATCCTTATTTAACAAAAGGACAGACATAGATGTGAAACATTGAAGATCTCAAGTTATGGGTTGCCTTCAAGATAGGAAAATTGGTAAGATCCTAATCTATATTTGTGGGTTATGATATAGGTTCTAATCCAATTGAAAGTAAACTTACCATACTTGATTCTCTCCATATTGGTGACATATTGAATTTCCTTTAGGATGAGGTCTCTAATGTTGAATTCTCACACTATATGGTGTTTGTTATAGGCTTGATGGATGCACTCTTGATAGACATGAATATGAGTGAGGGTGGCTAAATGATTATCATAGAGTAGCTCAATCTAGGATAAATAGAGTTGATGATAATCATCTTCAATAATGAGATCTTGGAAATATATGCAAAGAGAAGGAATTTGGACTATGAGAGGCAAGACTGCCTCCATTCCAAACACAAGAGAGAAATGGGTAACACCCATAGCGGTTCTAATTCTATTAAAATATGCCCATAAGTTGAAGGGGATGTGAAAATGCCAATCATGGCTAGATGCATTCACTATTTTAGTTAGCATGTTGTTAAGAGTTTTGTTAGAGGATTCTACTTATCTATTCTTTTAAGGGTGATAGGGCAAGGAGAAGCTTAACTTAATTTTTAATGCATCACAAAGACTTTGGAATTGATTATTATTTAAATATTTACCATTTTCAGTGATAATCTCATGAGGAACACCAAAGTGATAGATTATGTGATGGTTGATAAAATTGAAAATCTTCTCCGCTTTAGTAGAGACTAAAGGAATAGATTTTACCCATTTGGTAAAATATTTAGTTATAGTGATGATATAATGGTATTTATAAAAATAATGGGGGTTAATTTCACTAATAATTTCTAGACCCCATTGTGATAAGGGCCAAACATTGGTGGATACATGAAGAATATGGTTAGGTGCATGATGTAGATTGGCATGTTGTTGACATTTAACACACTTTTTCACATAATCACAATAGTCTTGGTTAAGGGTAGGCCATTAATAACTAAGGAAAAGGATTTTATTATCTATGTTGAGGATAGTAAAGTGTCCCCCACATATTACATCATGTATTTCCTTGATAGGATGAGAGGCTTTGTGACTGCATAGGCAATGGAAAAAGAGACCATCAAAGCTATGTTTATATAGAATCAATTACATAACTGTATATCATGAGTTACTCTAGATAAATTATCTTTAATAATTCCTAGAAATACTACAAGGAATGATCATAAGGTTAAGATATTCAAAGGTTTATTAATACCAAAGGCAAGTTGGGTCTCCTTCATATTAAAAATGTTGGGAGAATCTACTTTGACATAAGAAGGTTGGGTAAGTTTGTGGATAACGACAAATAGGGTAGAGTTAGAGGGTGTAGATGGGATATGAGAGGCAAGGAAAATCATGGTATTGATGAACTTACTAGTAGATTTTGGGGTTGAATGGATGTGGTAGTGTTGAAAAATTCTAAGAGTTCATCAACTAGTTGTTTGTACTATTGTAAAACAAATTTATAACACTAGTAAGATCCATTGATTTGATTGACCACAAGTTGGGAGTTACCAAAGATTTTGATTATTTTGACTCCTAAGGCTAAGGTAGTTTGAATTCTTATCACTAAGGATTTATACTTGGCCATATTGTTAGTATATTCAAAATCAAGCTTGAAAGACAAAGGAAGAAGCTCACCATAAAAGGGAATAAGGATGATACCATCTGCTCCACCATGTTGACATTTTGATCTATCAAAGAACATGGTGACTTGATAGGTGAATTTTTCCTGAGAGAGGGTCATGATGGACTCATCAGGGAACTCAAGAGGAAGAGGTTAGTTATTTATTAATGGTGCTTTAACCAATTGGTTTAAAATGACTTGCCCCTTAATTTAATTTTTCTAAAGGAACTCAAGGTCAAACTCCACTAAAGCCATGAGCCATTTGTCCATACACTGGTTTTGGTATGGTTTCACGTGCATGTGATTAAATGGGTCAGTATTGGTTATGACATAGTATTTATGGTTAATAAGGTAGTGGCAAAGTTTGGTAGCCATAAAGACTAAAGGTAAGTATATTTTATTGATGTGGGTATACCAACTTTTGTACTCTATAAGCATATGATTAATATAGTAGATGAATTTCTCTCTATGTTGTTCATCCTGATGAGTAAGAATTACCCTTAGGGATTGGTTAGTGGTGAAGATATAAAGTTAAAAATGTTGGTCATATTTAGGAGGGGTGAGGATATGTGGAGATAAAAGGTACCTTTTGAATGAATAAAAGGCCTTTTTTATAATTGTTGTTCCACTTGAAAGATGCATCCTTATTTAGAAGGTGATGGAATGGTTGGCATCAATCTAAATGATGTGAGATAAAGCAATGAATGGATTAAATTTTCCCCTAAAAATTATAGAGTGTATTGAGGTTTATTAGAGTAATCATGTCAAGGATGGATTTGATCTTGGTGGGATCAACTTTGATACCATGAAAAGAGATAATAAAACTAAGGAGCTTTCTTGACAAAACCCCAAAAATACACTTCTTGGGTTTAGGTGTACATTGTAATGGATGAGGCACATAAAGATAATCTTGAGAATGGCCACATGGTTATTTTAGAGCTTAGATTTCCCAAGAAGGTCATCCACATAGTCCTCTATAATCTTATGGATAAGGTCATCTAAGATATAAGTCATGGCACATTAGTAGGTGGCACCATCATTCTTTAATATAAAAGGCATGACTCTATAGTAGAAGATTCTCCATGGGATTGTAAAGGTAGTCTTGTGCTAATATTCAAGGTAAATTAGGATTTGATTGTAACCCAATAATACATTTATGAGAGATAAAATCTCATTGATAGATATAATATTAGCTATATGTTTGATGCTCGATAGAGGAAGTCATCTTTGGGGCGAGTGAGGTGGAGGCCACAAAGTCCACATAAATGTGTAGTCCCCTTGTGGCTTTGGTGATAATCATGACATTTGAGACCCATTGGGGATAGTCAATGGGTAAAATGAAATTTATAGATAGAAAATGTTGACTCTCTTCTTTGATGAGAAGGGCTATGCAAGGGTTCATGCATCAAATTTTCTACTTGATGGGCTTTGCATCATGGTTGGTGACTATGTTTTCAGTGGAAATGGTAGGGTCAATTATAAGATTGTCACTATAAGACAAAGAAATATATATATTTTATAATAAGAGGAAAGAGGGGAAGTTCTAAAGTTCCTTAGAATTTAGTGATTGTCCAATTTTGACAATATGAGGGTTATCCATAGTGCCCAAGTTGATATCCATGGTGGATTCATTCATCATGGTTGAAGTCTTAGGAGGAAAGGATTTTTGGATGGAGGAATTTGGGGTACCAAGGTAGGTGAGAATGAAATCATCATCTTGGCACTAAATAATGTTGATGGTAGGAGACTTATCTCCTATCATCTCATGATGGATCAAACGGATGACTATAGTTTCCCCCTCCTTTTGATAAGTCAGGGGTCCAAAGATGATCATGTTGATGGAAAACAAAAGGTGGGATGTTGTCATCATCATCACATGTAAGTGGAGGAGAGGTTGGTGAGGAAGGGGTATCTTCCTCAATAATGGTGGTGGTGGGTAATTTGGTTTGCTTTTTGGTGGGTAGAATGAAATTAAGGCTGTGTTTCTCATGAGGCATTCTAGTCTCAATGGAAATCAACTAATGTGGGCCATAATCATATTTCTGAAGACCAAATCCTTTCCAAGTACACCTATGGAGGTATGTTTTGGTAAAACTTGGCTTGTTTAGATAGGAAAAGCTAGAGATGAATGGTTGAGGTAAAGAAGAGGTGGTTGAAATGCCAAGTGGTTTGTTAAGGCCCCCATAGATGAAATGGTTTTGATAGATGAAATGGTTTTGGCATTGGGGTCAAGTTTAGGTTGATGGTCAAGTTTCCCATACTCTTGGGGAGTAGGGAAAGCATCAAGGTTAAGTAGGAAATATTCCCCCAATGAAAGATGTTGAAATGTGGATTCCAAGTGGTTTGAGATGGGGATTTGATCAAAGGGGATGGATGATCTAGTTGAGGCCTCATTGGTAAAAGGATGTATGACTTCCTCTTTCATAGTCGGGGTCTTATCTTAGGCTAAGGAGTGTGTGTTAAATGGGTGTAAGAGGATATTGTTGTGTTGGTAGGTCATGTTGCATGTCAAGAAGGGATTTGGGTCCACTTGTATGGTGATGAATTAGCCTTTATGCTCAAATTTAATACAATGATGAAAGGTAGAGGGGATGCAACCCATGGAGTGGATCCAAGGTCATCTTAGAAAAACATTGTATTGGAATTTATCTTCCACTACATAGAAGAGTTTGGGGAATGTGTGAGGTCCTACATTTATATGAAGGATAATAGTTCTTAGGGTAGTTGTCATGGTGTCATTAAAGGATCAAAAGATGATTTAGGTTTTGAATATGACATTATCTGGTAGGTTAACTTGGTTATAGACATGGGAGGAGATGATATTAATACTATCTCCCCCATCAATCATGACTTATTTTATGTGGGTTTGGCTAATGTAAGTAGTAATAAAGAGAGGGGGATCTAGGTCATCAGGATAGATATAAGGTATTTATAAATCCTTGAAGGTGATGAGGTTGGAAATTTGGAGAGTTCCAATAAATGCTACTAGAGGTTGATGGTCTTTAGGTTGAACCTCTACCTATTGTAATGCCTCAATAATTTATTATAAATGATGAGGTGAAGTAGTAATCAACTCATACAATCTCATCTTCACTAAGGTTTAGTAAATTTATTTGAGCACCACTCTCCTGATAGATTTGGAATGGTTGGATTGGGAGGCACCTAAGATAGATACCCTAGGTTTGGATGAAGGTGAAGATGTTTGGGTAGGGTTTAGTTAGGAGGTAGAATATGGATATGTCCATGGGATGGACACTTTGGCCTTCCCCTTATCCTTCTATTATGATTGTGTGACCACATGGATGGTATAGATAAAGGAAGGAATTGAGGTAGGAGATGGGTTTGGTTCCTCATCACTCTGAGGTGAAAGTTGAGGAATTAGGTAGGTGTTGAGTAGTTATTATTGGATTGGTAGTGGGCCCATGAGAGGTTATTCTAGTAATATATCATCTTCATCATAGAGCTGATGGATTATGGTTTGGAGAGCTCTATAGTTCTCTATGTCATGGATTGGTATCCTATGATAGGAGCACATTTGGCAGTCATTATACCAAAAGAATTTTGAACTAAGAGGATTAAATGCCCTGATAGGGGGTAAGGTCAAGAAAAAATAATGAAATAACCTTTGGAAAATAGTCAAGTAGGACTCAGTTAAAGGTGTAGAGGGTTTATGGGTATTGGTCTTGGTTGTTAAGGTGAAAGTCATTTTGGGACCAGGTTTGGTGATGAAAGTTTTAGGTAAGGTGGTGAACTTGGTCAGTGGTTTTGCTTATGGTAAGGTGGAGGTTGATAAAGTAGACATAAGAGGTTTCAAGGTAGGTATCTTGGTCATTATTGGTTTAGTGAAGATAGGTGTGTCAGAAAGTAAGTGCATAGGTATAACTAGTAGTGGCAGTTTGGTTTTGGTTGGGATAATTGGCTTCCTACTTAGAGTGGAGGGATGAGGCCCCAATATAAAGGGAAAGGTTGAGGGAAATAAGAGCTTGGCCCTTTGGTGGCTTCACTTCCTTTGTTATTTTAGGTTAGCACTTAGCTATTGGGTTTGGTGAGGTAAGCTCCACTTTCACAAATCAGTTATTAAGATTCTACATAGGGAAAGTGCCAAGGTTTTTGGTTGGTTTGGTTGGTTTGGTGGGAGAGGATGACTTGGTTGTTTGGTGGTTGGTCACTTTGTATGTTTGAGTAATAGTTAGGTTGGTAGAGGCTTTCATCATTTTAGTTGGTAAGATAGTAGTATCGATAATGGAAGTGGTGGGTTGGTCTACCAATAGTGTTGTTGGTTCGTATTTGTCAATGTAAGGGAGAACTAGTTTCTACCAAAAGGTGGATTGATCCAAGTTAGGGTTGGAGACAAATTATAATTTCTTCACTAACCTAGATAATGGTTTATATACCAACTTTATCCCTTAGATAGTGGATTTGAAAGATAAGCCCATAGGTTGAGATAGAGGGATGGTAATCTCATCCTTTTCCTCAATCAAAACATGCAAGGTTTAAATGAGTGACTAATCAATGAGAGGTGCAGACATGGGGGCTTCCCCTTTGGTAATGATCTCCAAAGGGACAATAAATTTCTTGGTGGTTGAAGGAGAAGGTAAAATGGGTGTTTATTCTAGTATGTTAGTGGAAAGAGGGGTTGATGGTTACTCTAACTCAATAAGTGGAGAAGGAGAAAGGGTTGCTTCCTTATCTTGGGTTTTAAAAAGAGGAAAAGGTAACTCCATTACCTCAACAATGGGAGAGGGTGAGGAATAGATAGGTTTGGTGGTAGGTTCTTCAGTAATGATCATGCTAAGAATCATGTTAACAATATGGGCATGATGAGAAAACTCAACCTTATTTATCTTGTTTTTGGTAGGATTATGATTGGGGAAAGGTTGCATAAATATGTCAAGGTCTTAGTTTTTATGTGCATTGGGGTTATCCAACATAGTCTCACCCTTGTCAATGATAGATTAGACAACACCCTTAAAGGTATTACAGCTACTAATGTCACACTCAACTACTTGGTGGAAAGTGCATAGATCATTTTCATTGTACCAACTATGTGAAGGTTGAGAAGAATAAAATTACTAAGGTAGTTTGATAGGAGGAAGATTTATGTTTTTGGAATTTAATAACTTCTCCATGATTGAATAAAAAAATTCTCCAAGTGGAGTAAATTCCTTCTAGGGGTTTTGGTTTTGGTTTCTTGTGTTTTTCTTTAAAGATCCAAAGGAATTTGGTTATTTAATGGATGATGGATAAGGGATTTAAGTACAACCACATTTTCATTTACCTTTATTTTGGTCCCAATTTTGGTTTGGTTTCTCTATTTGAATGAGGAAGCCTCATTGGTTATATAGGTAGAGTTCTTGTTTTTTAGTTTTAGTTTTCCTTCATCGATGAATCTATTATATAATTTATGCACCATGGTAAAATACTCATCAAATGTTTGGAAGATTTTACCATGTAATGTGGAAGAGATGTTCTTGACACATTTCTAAGTAAAAAGTTTGATAAATTCAAGTTGGGGCAAAGAAAAGGAAAGTTGGTTAATTAGGCTCCTCCCATGAGCTACAAAATCAACAATGGATTCATCATCAAATTATTGGATGGAGTAGAAGTCATTGATGGAAACCTTCTTGGAGATATTTATCTAAAATTGACCCAAGAAAGTTTGATCTAGGTAGTTGAAGGAGAAGAGGGAATGCTTGGTTAAGGAACTATAGCAATCCAATGTCAGTCCTCACAAAGACATAGGAAAAGTATGGAGAAGGAGGGAATCATCATAGGAAATCAAATAACATGAGTGCCTAAATGCCCTAAGGTGATGTTGGGTATCCTCCTTACTCTAAAATTTGGAGAAATTGGGAATCTTTCACTATGGAGGATACAATCTAATAGGGAAAATGGGTGAATGGGTTCATTCCAAATCTAATCATATGATAAGATGGTGTAAGCTCTAGAAATGGATGAATATAAGTTAGTCATTTTATCCATGAGAATATTCGTTATGTAATCTTAGGGTTGCACACATATAAGGTGGTATTATGATACTATTATGGTGTTTGGGATACATATTGAAAATTAGTTGGAGGTTGAGAACCCACCCCAAATTGGTATGTAGAGACTAATGGTTGGGTAGAAGATATGGAAAGGTAAGTGGATGTGAGTGGTTGGGTACTAGGTAGAGGTACATGCCCTTATGGGTTAGGTATATAACCTAGGTTTGGTGTAATGGGAACCTTTTGGGTAAGAGTGGTGGTTAGGTTGGTAACCAAAGGAATGGTAGTAACCTTTATGATAACTAGGGATAAGGTAAAAGGTATAAACACCATAGTATTTTGAAGTGGTGTAGTGGTTAGCATATTAGAGGTAGCCAAAGGAAGGTTGAAAATGTTAGTGGTAGGTATCCCCATGGTGAGGGGAGTATAGGTGGCTAGTGGCTAGGTTGCTCCTAAGATAGAGGAGTTGTTGGTGAGGGTGGAAGGTATACTAATGTTTGTACATTAGGTAGGTTAATTTTCTATAGTAGTATCAAAGGGATCATTGGTTGATGAAGAGGCTTTAGTAATCAATGGTTGGGTAGTGACCATGGTAATATAAGTGTTTTCCATAAGGTGGGAATGCATGTCATAATGTGGGTCCATAAGTGTAATTTAAGCAGGGTAGGATGAGGCATAGTGTTGAGGTAGTGTTAGAGGGCCACATGAATGTTATCTAAGAAGGTGGAAAAGTCTACATCTCCTAGGAGAATAACCTAATGTAAATAAATACTTCTTAAAGGGTGAGGAGATTCTATTGGTTCAGACACATATTCCATAGGTGAGGAGGTAGAAGATGTCAATTAGTTTGGTGATGGGTTTTATTCTATTAGGTTCTTTTATTGTTGATGATTTAGAACCATCTAAGGTAGGGGAGAGAGAATTCACAAATAATATCACCACTAAAATAGAGAGAAGATGATAAATGATCAAAGAAATCAAATCAAACTCTAAAAAGTATGTTAAGCCCTAGAATTCTTTTTAGTCTCTCTTTTGGCTTATGCTTTCAACTTTCAAGAAATTATGTGATAGAATTTTGGATTGTAGAGTGGGTACTATAAAATAAGTCTATGGTTGGTTTTAGGTTGTTTTTAGGATCTAAAAAATAATATTTATTGGGAATCAATACATGGCTTGGTATTAGGACCTACCACTTCACTTCACACACCATAGTGATAATGGTGTTAGGTGTTTAGCCAATATATATTAATTTTTAGATTTTATACTCAATCAAAGAGTTGCATTGGTTTTCCCCTTGATAATAACCTCTAAGTAGGATTGTTGAGAAAGGGTAAGGTGAAAAATAGGTGATGAAATCCTATTCGAGCCTTATCTCAAGTTTTTTTTTTTATGTTTAATTGATGAAGGTGGTTTGGTTTAGTACATGTAACAAAAGTGATGCTATGACAGGATTAATTTACTTTACTTTAGACTATGTGAGTTAAACTTGAAAGCAATTAGTGTATGTATTTAATTTTAATCCCAAAAGAAAATTTTGATTTCATTTATGAACAAAAAATAAAGAGAATAATATATAAATGTAGAAAAAATAAAACTTGAGTAAGGACTCAAGGTCCCACTAGGCATACCAAAATGTTTCAATAAATTTCATATTTTATTTTGAGAAGGGAAGAAGAAACTAAATATGGGTATGGTTGAAAAAATTGTTTGATTATGTGTATGTTGAATCAGATGATTATGATGAACTCCTATTTGGCTTGGGAGGATGACCTATAAATAAGACAACACTAAAGAAAATGGTTGGTTAGATAGATAACTAAGTGGATTTCCTATCACCAACTAGATCCTAGTAGCAAGAGATTCCTCAAGGGTTGTAAATGCACACATTTTAAATAATTAAGTTTGTAAATATAATGATAAATTACTTACATCAATAATCAAAAGGTACTAAAATTGAACACAAGAAATGGTTTCTAAACAAATAGAATATAAATGACTATTATAGAAATAAGTAAGTCAACACTAGTGCTAAATTGGTTAAGGGTGCTTGTAGGGGTCTATGGATAGGTAGGGACATAGAGAATTAGATTTGGCTAAGGGTAGGTAGATGGAAATAGCTTGTTGTAATTTCTTAACATAGCAACTATTGGTAGTTAAGGTGATCATCAATGATTAAGTTGACCATTGGCAATCAAGGTGATCGCTAGTAGTTAGATAGACCATTGATAGTTGAGACAACTATCAGTAATTACTATGTGTAGGTCTATATTGGTAAATGTCTGATTAATGTGATCACAAAGTTGCATTATAAGAGATGGGTTGGTGTTAGGCTGATTTTAAAATGTAAATAAAGTAAATAAATATCAAAAACCAAATACTTATCTTTTTATAGGTTGATCAGATGATTGATTCAGGTGGTTGGCCTATTGGTGGATTTTGGCATGATTTAGATAGAGTAATGGTTCTTAACACTTTGCTAAAGTGGTGGAGGTACATTGGCTCTCTAACATGATGGATATATTATTGGATCATTGGTGATGATTGGCCTACAACAAAGAAACTATGGATGCACAATATCTTGATAAAAAATGCAAATGATTTCACCTCCCTATTCCTCTCTTGTTATGGGTAAGGTAAGAGAGATACAATAAAATGTTAACTGAGACTTCTAATTTTAACTTACACATGCAATGGCTCACACATGGATTTAGATGAGTTGTTTTTATAAAATTAAGGTGGATGGTTTTCACGTTGGATTTTGGGATGGTGGAACCTGACCGTCAATGGTCATAGTGACCATTGATAGTCAAGGAGCAAGGAAAAAGAGTGGCTAAAGGGGTAGGTTAATCTCGTTAATCAATTTGACTATTTTTAGTCTTAGTTTATGATCAAAAGATCAAATTAGTCCCAAGGGGTCCTAAGGTGTTCTAGGGGAATTTTGACATTCAAAATCATGGTGCGTAGGGTGTGTACACATATCACAAGCCATGATTGAATACTTTATCACATTTTTATCCTAATCAACCCTCTACCATACTACTCATTAATAATGGGTGATTAAATTATGGAATGAGTTATTTATCCATCTCAACTATCATTACTTAGAGTAATTCAATCATCATGTAATGGTTTCAAGTTTGCCATGTAGGTTTTATGACATAGTTTGTAAGGTTGTATACTTGGTAAGCATCTTGAGGAGAAGTATGATAATGGAAAATCACAAAGCTAAATAGATATTTTAGCTTGGTCTTAGTGACATTGCTAGTCTATTTCCAAAATCTTCATTCAATATGACTAAATACATGATTACTTTCATCAATGGCTTTTTGAGATATACTTGGGTGTATTTTATTAAGAATAAATTATAGGTCTTTGACAATTTTCAAGACATCATGGTTCTTGTATAAAAATAGATAAGTAAATCCATCAAGATTTTGTGTACTCATAATGGTCGTGAGGATGTCATTAACCATTTTGAAAAATTATTCACTTTATAGGGGACTAAACTACAATGTATAGTTCCATATAGTACTCAATATAATGGTGTTCTAGAGCTCGAGAATATTTCCTTGAAGGAAATGGCCAACTATATGATAAAATCCAAGTCTCTCGCACCTTAACAGTGGGAAAAGACCATTAAAATGTGTTTATTATATCCAAAATCAAGTTCCTCACAAATCATTGAAGGGAGTCACTCCTTTTAAATAATGGAGTGGTAAAAACCCCATAGTGAATCAGTTTTGAGTATTTGTATCTCTTACTATTGCTCACATTTTCATGAATGAACATAAGGCAATGGAACCTCAGACTTAACCTTACATCTTTATTAACTATCTTAAGGGTGTTAAGGGATATAGGATTCTCTATCCCACTAATCATGATTTGTTAATTAAAATGAGTTTTCACTTTCAAGATGGTCCTCAATACTCTACACATGACACTCCTCCCCTTCCTTGGACACACTAGGATTTGATGACAATTTTGATGATTAATATTTACTTAAACATCTTCCTAATGATCTAGATTCTTATTATAGTCATGATGATGAGAGTAGTGATGAGAATTAACCTCCTCCTTCCCTCAAGACATCTTTAGAGGATGAGGAATCTCCTTTAGACCCCCAAGCATTAGTCTTCTTTGGGCTAGACAAACACTATAAAGTGTTAACCAATTGGTTGGATATCCATTAGACAATAGGTGAACCCATTCACAAATATAAAATTTACCACATGATTTCATTTCATCTACTTCCAATCCATAATAATTTTATGAGGAATCATGAATTCCTGAGTGGGATACTGATATGGAAAAAAATGGTTCCTTATTGAAGAATAACATTTGATATTTAGTCCCTCTTCCTAACTAAAGAAAACTTGTTTGATGTAAGTGGATATATCAAACAAAATTTTTAGTAGATGGGTCTATTGACAATTTCAAATAATGTTTGGTAACAAAGGATTTTTCTCAGGTATTTGGCATTAAATATACCAAAATGTTTTCCCTAGTTGTGAAAATGAGCTCAATTCGACTCACTCTTGCCATTATCATATCACATCTATGGGATGTTCATTAGATGGATGTAAGAGTTCATTTCTTCAGGGTTACCTCAAAGATGAAATATACATGGACTAACCACAAATATTTGTGTAATATTCTTCTTTAGTTTACAAAATTTAAAAATATATTTATGACCTCAAACAAGCTCCTTGAGCTTGATATGCCAAGATGGACTCCTTTATTATTTTAGTTGGGTTTGTCAAATGCCATTATAATTTAAAAAATACATCTTTTGGTATGATGATTCACTGTTGATTCTAGTTCTCTACATGGATGACCTATTGATCATATGGATTTCCTAGTCCACCATCATAATAGTGAAAACTATTTTGTTTAATAGGTTTTGAATGACTGACTTTGGCTTGTTTCATTACTTGGGATTAAAATTTCTCAATTTGACCCCAAGATCACTATTACCCAATCCAAGTATGCTCTTGATTTGCTTTCATAGTTTAGCATGGTTGAATATAAGCCAACTATCATTTCTTTTCTATCTGATGTGAAGATTAAGGTTGATTTTCCATCTCCTTTGGTTGATGTTACCTCTTATCGATAACTTATTGGTAATCTCATCTACATTATGCACACTAGACCTACTATTTCATATGTAGTGGGCATGGTCTCTAAATTTATGCAATAACCACATGAGCTACACTATAAAGTAACTAAGTGGTTTTTCACTACATTTACGATACTCTTAGTTTTTGGAATCACTATGGATTAGGCATCAACATCTACTTAATTAGTTATACATATTCATATTAGGTTGGTGACATTTAGAATCACAAGTCTAATGTAGGCTATAGTTTCTCCCTTGGTTTAGGTCTGATTAGTTGATCAAGTAATAATCATAATATTATTAATCTATATTTTACAGAGGAAGAATACAAAGGAATTTTTAATGCTACCATTGAGGATATTTGGCTTCAACGGATTTTCATTAAGTTTGGAATCTAGTTTCAATGACCAACAGTCATCTTCTATGATAACCAAATCATAATATAAATCTATAGAAAATTGGTCCTTCATCAATGGACCAATCATATATTTATTCACATGTATTTAATTTAGGAGCTCATCCATGAACAAGTCATTGATCTATAATACATCCAAATAATGTATATAATAGTTTTTATATTCACTAAACCCTTCACTGAGAGCAAGTATACTCATTTATAGTCTCTTATTGGGGTATGGGCAACTTTGATATCCTCCTCTAGGGAAAATTTATATGTACTTGGGTATGTCATCAAGCCTTTATGTTGAGACCCAATTCAACTACCTACCTAAGGTATGTTTAAGGGGAGGTGTTAGTGTAGCTTTTGATTCCATTTGATGTTTTTTGCCTACACATATTTATTTATCTTACTTAGGTGTCTTTTAGTTCATTGTCAAAGATAATCTCACATTTATGAGGATGTGAGGACATTTTTATCCATCACCTATATAATCTACCTTCTTAAATATTTTATAACTAATGATTTTAATGATAATTCATCTATGATTGGTATTTAAAATCTTTTTTTGGATCATGTTTGATTTCACTACTACACACAGGTCATTTCTTCATGTATTCAATCTTATCTAGACTGATCCTCAATTGTCACCCACTCTAACTGAAGGAAATTTTCTCAAATTTTAAAGCTACCTACAAGTTTTCCATTCCTTATCATATTCAATGTAATGTTCAAGCCAAATAAATAATAAATATCTTATATAATAATATTAGATATTCCTATAGTGATTTTCATCTCAAGCTATATCATATTCTTTGATCTTACCACAAAAGCATTCATACGACCACTGAGGTAACTCAATTCTATCCAAGTTATGGATTTGACTCCATATTTCCAATTGATGTGGAGATACCTTCATTACACATATATATTAAATGTATTATACCCAATGAAGAGTTATGTGAATCCCACCTTCATGAATTATATATTATTCATGAGAGACACATGAGTGCACTATATCACAAAAAATAATATAAAACTTACATTATTAAGCAACACAATAACAAAGTCAAGTTTATAAAATTTGATGTTGGAGATCTAGTGTTGAAATTGGATTACATTCATGACCAATAGGTAAATACAACCAAAAGTGGTTGGTTACTTAAATTATCAAATACATACTTGGATGTTTTATTGATATAAGTCAAATAAAATAATGACATATTTTTAAAGAGCCTACCAAAACTTAGTTTTTAAAAAAGTATTATTCTTAATAATAGTCATTAGTTTTCTATTTTTATATGTTTTTTATTTTCTTTGCATTTATCTTGAGTATTCATATTTATTTTATTTTCTTTATGTTAACGTCTCTTGTAGGTTTTCGTTTGACTCTCGTGGTTCTCACCCACCTTAGTGAAAAATTTAGCTTGGCTCATCCTTATATTAATAATTGGATTTTACATCTTATCACCTCTTCTTAGTTCCTCTCATCTCCATTATTTTTTATGCCTCTTTTATTTTAATTTTTTTATTTTAATGCTAAGAATTTAGTGAATGAAAATATACCATCCATAAAAATTCCCATCATATACCTTACTATCTTGTGCCTTCAAGGTCCTATATCATCCTTTCACCCCTTGGATTTTGACATATTTATTACTACCATTTTTTATATGCTTCAATTTTTTACCTTATTTATGTTCCTCTTGGATTTTTGGTTTGTTAGTTTCATGGTAAGACCTTTGGTAATAAAACTATACCCTCCTCACAAGTGTCCATCCTTTGTTACCTTTTTCTCCTAATTTCATTCCAAAACGTACCTAGGTTTCTACCTATAAATATAACACAATGGTATACCTATAAAAGGTCTAGAATCAATTATGTTCTATTTTCTACCTATACATGTTTATAATTCACATATTTACCCTCTCAATCTATTCTCATTGTATCATCCGCCTTCATAGATTTTTTAAAATTGGGGCAACCTTGTCATTTTATGTTCATTTATATTTTCCACCTCATTTTTGGCACATCAAGTTAGTTTCAATATTACACTCTTTTCCAAGTTTCAATTCTAGGAGTATCCAAAATTCTTGGTCTCTAGGTTCTCTTCTTTTATATCTATGTGTAAACTCTCTTGTGTTAATCCTATTGAACACACATTGATGGCTTTCTAAATTTGTATGGAGGAGAAAAATATAAAAGTACAAAATTTCATAAGAAAATATATCAAATACAAATAAAAATAAAAATAAAAATGGAATTTTAAAAGTTAAATCACACCAAAAGACATGATCATATCATTTGGCATGTCCCCATATCCTAATTGAATCTAAAACTCCATAGTTTTCCTCATGATAGATCTAAGGTCTATTGAGATGTAGTAGGATAGTAGATTGGGATAGGAGGTCTCATGTATATAAGTAATGATACCTACTTTATCTTGAAATTATGTAATATTTATAGTTTATTTATAACTATTTAAGGGGTCTTTAGAAATGGAGAAAATGTTGTGGGAAGGTATGATCCAATAAATTTTCATGGAGATATCCTTCATAGGATTATCTTTATACTTCACTATTTATTACAAGTTTTACACTTATTGGGTTGGATTTATCTAGGGCCATTGATTTCAAAAACTCTTAGTCTTACCAAACTAATTAAGATGTCTTTTTTGCAATAAAGACTATGTTTTCACCTTGGTGGAACCCTTTTCTCCCTCTCTTTATTTTTTCCCTTCACAAATAGGATTTTTTCCAAATATCTCCAATATTATATACATCTTATTTTTCATCTCTCTTATACATGTTAGCATTATGAAAAGTGTCAATGTTTATAGGTTACTCCTTGAAATTGGCATGTTTGGATAGAAACTACATATTTGAGTTATTTTTTTTATCAAATTAGTGGATTAAGTGAAATTTAATCCTAATTAGACAAAATTATGAACAAAATAATAATGATATATATATTCAACAAATCACACAAATTTATTTGGAACTTGATAAATTTATACATAGTTTAAAAATGGAAAGTACCAAATTAATAAAACTTAATTGGAAATAAGATGTGTAGGATTGTAAATGCAACTGTAAGATTAATTGTATACTATTTGATGATGTTGTGAATCAATAATAGATCTCTACTTAGATCTAGTAAAATCCACTTTAATTAGATAGGGATTCATTTGATAGTGTCCTTAGGGAGCACTATCATTAAAATAAGTTTTAATAGTTTATAAAAGTATGGTCATGTGCACCATCATCAATTAGTTTGGTGTGTGTGATTAGATATATTAAATTCACTATGGAAGACACTTTGTAACTTATTCTTCACTTAGAATTCTATCTCAATAGTTCATGAGGATAAAATGAAATAAATGGGAGAAAGGGTTTTTAAATTCAATTTGAGATTGACCTCAAAACCCCCTATGTTTAATGTTTCCTACATACCAATACTCCAAAGAGGGATAAAAATCTATGTAGTTATCCCATGCTAGATTGGTGTGTGTGAAATATGGTGTAACGATAAAATTTGGTGTAATTTTAGTGTGATTAAGTACTTTAATAATGACATGTGACCTTGGAGCTATATTCAAACTTATCTTAGGGTTAATATTGTTATGTGTGTTGTAATAAATATAACTTGATTCATTTTTCAAATTGGGACCCACTATATTCTAAAATTTCTAGGTTTATTTTGAAAATATTCTTTCATAGATATTTATATATGCACCTAACTTTGATGTGTATTATAAATTAAAATGGAAATTTTTACATGTTCATCTTATACATAATAACCTATTAATTATCTTTGGAAGTTTTTGAATATACACAAGTTTTTTGAACATGTGCAGTGATTCTAAAGTCTTGGGATTCATGTATTTTGCCTTTTTCTAGAAGTAGTCTTTACATATTTTATTTTTATAACTTTTATTTTAAAATTTTGTTTGGAAGTAATATTTTGGAATTTTTTAATCCTTCAAATCTATTTAACCTTCACAAAATATGTTTTCCATAGGTATTCAGAACTTTTGTTCATAAAATGTGTTTACATCACAAGAATTTAGGTTTACCCTATTTCAACACAACATCTGACACCTAACTACTGAAATACTTCATGGCATAGTTAAATTTGAGAAAAATGAGTGCAAAGATTACACTTTTCAAAGGCAAAAAAGTGGAATTGTGGTCTACCCACCAAAATAAAGTGGTAAAGTTTGATTTGAATGAGTAAAAAAAGCTTGGAGACATTGGGAATTAATGGTACATGAACTAGAATTAAATACTAAAATATATATCATTGAATTGAAATAAAACATCCTTCCCATTAATCACTAATGAGACCAAGTGAGTTTTCATCCTTAATATAACTTTAAGCCCTAGCCAGCTATGTTCAAACCATGAACTATTTCTAGAAGAGCTAAGCCATTAAATCAATGAACTAGAACTCTAGAGACATTAAATTAATGATGGCTTCTATTTATAAGAAATTTTGGGGAGTCTATCCACCTTCCAAGTTTTCAATGAAAGACTCCATGGAACACATAGACACTATTTTTTATTTGACAATGTTCAATGATGAGTATTCCAACTATTCATCTTTATGGGATGTAATCAAGAAGGTAACCACACATACATGTGAAGAAAATGTAACACCAAGATAAATTTAGTTGGCCACAAATTTACTCCCACTCAAATGACATGGATTACACTTTTTAGTATCCAAGACTAAGGTGATTCCATGCATTGAACTACTACATGATTTGATCTTTGTGGGAAAGGTAATTGGTGGTGCTTTTGTACATCATATGGATTATAAAACTATCATCACCTAAATTTTAGGGGATGTAATACAAAGGTACCTATCTTTGTCTATTGTAGATATTATGTTTAACTTGTATAGATTTGTATCATGGAAGAAGAAAAATATGATTGGAAAAACACTAAGAAAATGGATTATCCTTGGGGAAACTATTGTCCTTAAGTAAAATTTGTCAATACATATACCAAGTTTTAAAAGGGAATCTACAATAAAAAGGATCTTCTGAATAGGTTCTATGGTTACCCTAACATCCCCTTTCTTCACCTAGAGTGGGTTCTATTACTAGATTTGTTTATGAACTTAGAGCTAACTCTCACCTAATGAGAGATAATTAATGCTAGGATGCAAGAGCAAGTATTTCATAAAGATAAGAGGCCTATGGGAAGCCATTTATACATGATGTCTTACCTCTTTGATGAAGTCATGCGCATAATATACATGCACAATGGATCACTCTATATCCCATATATATATTAGATCAAGAACCAAATATGTGACTTCTACTCATTCATGCACATCTACACATATATAATAAATATAGATAGAATTCTACAAGATATGTCTTTCTAGATATGGAGGGATATCCATGAAGCATCACTACCCAAAGTATCAAAAAGAATAGTTTATATATTGATGCCAAGAGGGGACTATTGGATCTACCTAGATTATATAATGATCATGGTTATAGGGAATAAGGTTACCTTATTATGTTTCCAAAAATATGTGCTATATAAATTAGCTAAGTTGGATATTATGTACTAGTTAATGTGGGGCATTGATGAATATTTAAATAAGAATAAGAAGAGTGCATTTCATGGATCTCATTTAATGATCAATATAATGTGATATGTTAATTGTAAGAATTTTGGATAGGTTAGAAAGTTCAAATAATATTATTTATTGGACACCCTACCACACATATATTAAGACCCTCATGGTCAAATTTAGAAGCATATTTAAGGTCTTAGTATCCCATACTAACATGAACCTTATGACTATTATTTATTATTATTGAATGCTAAGAGTGATGCTCAAGGTCTAGAGAGGGCTCTAATAGATCCTTCAATTTTAATTACATATGCACAAGTTAGGCTTCCACCTCTAGGTGGATGGGTTATAACATACTTTTGGAATAATAGGCCTTCTCAACCATCATAGGACAAAGGGGAACCATATTAGATACCACCCATCATAATTACTATATTAAATCAATATCCTAGGGTGGAAGAGGTTCATAATATTGTAGGTTATCTTGGAAGATCACAAGAGCCAATTTTCATTGACTCTTACAATTTAGAAGATTAGTCTTCCTATTGCTTCCTCCTCAGCTTAAAAGGTAACTCTTTATTAAAGAGGAAACCTAAAGCCCAAAGATCCCTATAAGCACAACTATCGATACACTTTAAGAAAGATCTAAGGGCATGGGTATCCATCTACAAGGATTGATCCCATTGATGAAGATGAGGAAAAGGAGTTTCTAAGAGATAATATCTTGACATTCCAAGGATAAAAATGAAAATCACCACTAGAAGTGGATACATTAGGCAAGGATATGTCTCCAACTATCTTTTCAATTCCTTTTATTTATAAAATTATAGTTATTTTAATTATTTCTCCCATGTCTATTGGTTCATTTCATCTTGTCTCTATTAGTCTTAGTGTCCTACCATCCATAGTGATACCTAAAGTGGAATATTTTTATTCTAGTCCTACTATCTCCACAAACCTAATTATTTATTTAGTTATGGATATTTATTTATCACAATTTGTCTCCACTTCCACTATTATTACCTCCATCATTCCCTTAGCTACCCCTAAGTCTAAAAGAGTTCATAATAATAAGACTATGGTAGCATTGTCAAGTACAAAATTACATGTGGCTTCCACCAAATTGAGATTACCAATGCCTTCTTCTAGTCCTATCTAAACCACTATTTTAGTATCATCCAAGAAGACTGGGAAGAAGAAGATTATATACATAGTCCACCCAATACCCTAGTATGATGGTATTGACTAGTCTAAGATCATTTGGCCATCACTACTAGACCCCTTACATGTAGAAGCCTTGAGGTAATATTCAAGGAACATGTTAGTTGATACTACTACCAAGGACACTTAGCCAATCAACTCCATTCAATTGGTGATCTCATAGTGGGCCACAAACTTGGAATATCAAACTTCCCAAAGCCCAAATCTCACAATAATTAAGATAATATAATTTCAATATGTGATAAATATATAGGGAGTATGAAAAGACTAAATAAGTGGAAAATAAAATATGATTATGGTAGGGGCGTAGTTTTAGAAGAGAGATAAGATGTCTTCTATTTATCTAAGAGAAAGAGTAGAAGAATGGATCGGTCTCCTTATAATGAATATTTTATGTCTTATTTGTAAATATAGAAGGGATATTTTCTCAAACTTAATGAGGGGCCCAAGTAAGTGAGAAGAGAGTTGAATAAATAATTGGAGCAAGTTTGGGAAAAACAATAAATTTTTTATATTCTTATAAAATTTAAGACAAATTTATAGAATGGAGCCTCAATATTATACAATATCTTGGATGTTATTTCTTGAATGAGGGTGGCATTAGCCACTCATATGATTCAAATGAAAAAAAAAATTAATTCTTTAAAAGAGGGTGAAAACAAATTGAAATTTCTTATTTTGTACACAACAAATAAGGTTTATAGCCATTTGAACTTAATGATAACATTGAAGGTATCCATTTCCCTTAGTTTGGCTATCATTTAAACATAGGAGATAAGAGAGTGGTTTGAAAGTGCATAGGTAATAATACCAAATTTTATAGAGAATGAGAACCTAATTTTGCATATTTTGGATGAGTTGAAACTTCCCAAAGATATAAAATCTATAGTGAAATTAAAATTAAGACCCAATTTTTATCAAATCCTCTAACATGCTTTAGCCAGTTTTAATCAAAATATCCAAGGTGTAACAAACCCAATGGGTTTTACTAGAATAGGGTATTTTTTTTTGAAATTAATTACTTAAACTCAATTAACATATTTCACCATGATGAAACCTACCAAAGTGATCTTTAATTAAATGTATTATTTTTATTTAACCTATAAAATATCTATAGATAATCTATTTAGCTAATGAGCACCATAAAAATAATATATCAAAATTGGTACAATGCTAAATATAAAAATAAAGATTGCATTTACTTCATAGAAGTAGTATTATAAATTTAGTCTTGGCTGATATAACAATACAGTCATTGTTGTAAGTGTACATATAAATAAAAAGTATATTTCTTAGAAATAATAAAAGTCTCAATAATAATATAATGATACAAAGTTCCATGGATATTGATCTCAATGACCTCAAAGTATTCATCAGTAATCTCAAGTGTAGTGATATTTTAAGGAGGGAAAGCATCATCTGAGTGCTTTTTCACACCAATAATGGACCATCGATCCCCCAAACTATCTCCCAATAAGGGAATGGCCCTCTCTTCATGGATGGGTAGATAATGATGGTGAAAGAATCTAAAGTGACAAATTATAACATTATTTTGTAAGATAACTAATACATGATGTATACCATAAATAAAACCATTCTAACATGATATCATTCAAAATTTAAATAATATCAAACACATGAAATGATAATGTTTAATTATAAACATTACTTTTTCCATAGTTTTCATATAGTTATTAATATTTAGGATCTGCCAATTTCATACACACCACTCAATTGGAGTACACATCATCTTTAATTAATGATACTAATTAAATAATTGGAATCCATCACACTAATTATTTAGGGTCATTAATGTGATATTTAGTTGTTTATAAATTAATATAAAAACCAACAAATTAAAATAAAATATTCCCTATTCATAGATATAAAATATGATAAGTATGGAAATATCAAATACATACATTTAGTCCATCAAATGTAATGAAATGAATCTTAAATCCTCTAGTCTTTTACATAATAATAAATAGATTTAAAAATCAATCCTCAATATAATCATACCATCTAGGTAAGAAACATATTTAGACATCAAGTTACATAATAATCAACATATTTAACAATTAGTCCTCAATAGAACTATACCATCTAGGTAAGAAACATATCCATATATCAAATTACATAATAATAAATAGATTTAATAATCATCCCTCAATATAATCATACCATCTAGATAAGAAACATATCTAGACATCAAGTTATATAATAATAAATAGATTTAACAATCAATCCTCAATTGAATTATACCATCTAGGTAAGAAACATATCTAGACATGAAGTTAAAGAATAATAAATAGATTTAAAAAAAAATTCCTCAATTGAATCATACCATCTAGGTAAGAAACATATGAAGACATATAGTTATAGAATAATAAATAGATTTAACAAGAAGTCCTCAATAGAATCATATCATCTAGGTAATAAACATATGTAGACATCAAGTTATAGAATAATAAATAGATTTAACAATCAATCCTCAATAGAATCATACCATCTAGGTAAAAAACATATCTAATTACTTCATATTTAAATGTTTTAACTAAAATATTAAACATATAACAAAGCACCCATAATACTTTGCTAAATCATGTAACTACAATGGTTATTTCATTTAAATAACATTTATTTCTAGCTTAGTGTTGAATTATCAGAAGTACAATCATAAGACAATTAAAACACTAATAATTATCACATGTTTACTATTTAATCCTACATACTACATAATTCAATGTTTCATCAAAATAGTTAAGCACATTCATAACTCAACCGTGATAACTAAATACACCCATATATATTTGTTTAATCATGTAATGTTCATTAACTCTGTGTGTGTGTGTGTGTGTGGTGTGTGTGTGTGTGTGTGGAGTGTGGGTGTGTGTGTGTGTGTGTGTGTGTGTGTGGTATACACATGATAGATTTGTATTGATATCAAAAAATATTATGAATTCCATATATGTAAATAACTGCAAATAACTCAACTACATATAAAGTTAAATAAGTTAACATCTAGTCTAAAAATGCATTGTATACATTATACCCCAATTAGGCAACTTATATCCATAAAATAGGGTATCCCATATACTATATAATATAGACTCAATCATTATATCAAACTCCTTCAATTTTTAAGTAACATTAAGTATAGAATCATATTTGTCTTTTATATCTTTATGACTCATAATATCTATCTGGCATATCTAAATTTTACATAAACTTATAAATAACCTAGCCAAGTCTTATAGTAAGGAAATTCCTATATATAAAAGAAAGGATTCTCAAAATGAACCTAGTAATATTATGGACTTACCCAACTATAAGTAAATATAGTTAAGTTGAAAGCAAATTTAATATTTTATTCCTTAAAATATAAAGTAAGTCAAACAGAAATACTTTAGTTGTATACTTATCTATATATTCATTATCCAACTCATAGTCATAAACTAACTCAGTTGACTATATTTATATAATACTTATTAATTTGATAAACATAATCAACTCACAACCTGCCCATTAATTTCTCACAATGATAAACAAGCATAGTTGAATGCTTATATAAGAGTTTTGTTATATAGCTAAAACCACACTCAACATTCAACCAAATTTAAGGATATAGTCATTTCTCATTAATATATTTCTCTAAAATCACTAGTTATGGCATGTTATAGTCACACCGCATTTATAAATATATCTTAATAGGATTGAGATTATACTCATGTTATAATAGTTTATAAAGAAACATTCCATCTTACTATCATATACATCTATGGTATAATAATTAAAATGTAATTACTATTATTTCATTTCTTCATCCTATATGAGTGAAACTCAATATATAATACCCATTTGTATTTCAAGTTCTTTATATGGTTCTAAAATAATACAACATAGTAATATGTCTATGTTCATAACTGTAGCCTAGGTATTTACTTATATATACATGGACATATCTTTGTAGACATATAGCTATATGAATAAGCCTTTGTATATATTTTTAATATTATGGTCTCCTTATAACAATAGTATTTATTTTATAACTGTCTAGGTAGATTTTACCCTTCTTACTTGTTGTGCCATATGTAGGTTTCCCCATATTTAAACCAAACATCATTTGTACAAGTTGGGTGATGGTATATCTAATGAAATAATTGGTCTAATATTTTTTATAAAAGACTTAGTTTTAAATACAAAAATCTAGTTGATGCAAATCAAATAGAAATACAAGTTTTTAAGGCTATGTTCAATCTATATATATACCTAGTTAAACTTTGCCTAGTTTTTAAATGAAATATCCACCAATAAATAAGATATAATCCCCTTAATTAAACCAAGGTTTTAAATTTGACCCACTGAATTTACACAAAATTTCCCTCTTTATATTTTCATGATTTATAATGTGCCCAAAAAGAATGTAGTAGGAAACTTTATTAAAAACTCATCCTACAATAGTTTTGGAAATGAATTTAATTTCATGGTCCTTCACCTATGGTTTATTGGGTTATAATATGGAAACTATAATTTAACTTTCTATCCAAACCCTAGGGTTCAGGGTTATATGTTCACTTCTGTGGATGGCCAAGACATCCACAGGGCTAAATATTTATCCCTTTTTATTAATTTCATAAAAATGAAACAACCAAAAACCTAAGAGAATATTTAATAGATTCATCATAATATATTCATGAATTTTAGAGCAAAACCATCATAGTAATTTAATCCAAAATGATAATTTCTACAATCTTTCTCCCAATTTATCCAACCTCTTTCCTTTTTATCACTCTCTCATTTTGAGTTGTGCCATCATAATCTTCCATTCTCCTCATTATATGTAGCTACATGATATTTTATTACCCTCGTATTCCTCTAATCTCCCAGGCATAATAATGACTAAATCAATGCATGTAACCCATAGTTAATAGAACCAGCAATCCAACATAATTTATTCATGTTAAAAATCCCCAAAATATAATGATGGTTTTACTAGATGCTTTTTAACATAAGTCAACACCAACAGAAACCCTAATATCTTGAATTTTCTA